>JANQBM010483767.1:0-17566 GCA_025594535.1 Erythroxylum domingense
TTGAATTTTTGTGTTTGTTGTTGCTAAATAGCCATAAGGGTAGTTTTTGAATGTTCTGAATTTCTGAAGCCAATTCTGGGTTGATGTGGGCTGAATTGGATTAAGTAGTTTTTTGGAAAAATGTAGAGAATTTTCAGAGCTTTCCATTGATGTATCATTTGCTGTTTTTGGATGTGGGAGTTAAGAGATATGGGAAGTTGAAGTTTGCTGCAGATGATGTTGATGATTTATGTTTGCTGTGTTTTGAAGTAAAATTCTGGGCTGATGTGAACTGAGTTGGATTAAGTAATCTTCTGGAAAACTGTAGAGAATTTGCAGAGCTTTCCATTGATGTATCATTTGCTGTTTTTGGATGTGGGAGTTGAAAGATGTGAGATGTTGAAGTTTCTGCAGATGTTATTGAATGATTAGTGTATGCAGTACTTTGAGACCAATTTCTGGGCTGATGTGGATTAAATTGGGTTAGATTGTCTTCTGGAAAGTTATAGAGGACTTACATAGCTTTCCAATGAAGTATCATGTGCTGTCTTTGGATGAGGGAATTGAAAGCTGAGGATTATTGAATTTTAGGACAGATGCTGCCAAAATCTTAAATTTTCTGGGCAGAAACTTGAGTGAATTTTTGACCCTCTTGGAGTTTGAAAATTGCTCTTGGAGTCTTCATGGAAGATTTAGATTTTTGTGTTATCTTTCTGTTGATATGAAGTATGTGATTTATAGACTAAAGGGTGAAAAGTTATAGAGTTTAGAACTTCTGCAGCTATTAATGTGTTTTTCATTTTTTTGTTTTGGCAGATTCTTTGCAGTGGTTTTTAATGGTCTTAGAGACCAAATTGGTTTTTGAATCCTTCAGGAAAGTTGTAGAGTTTCTTTTCAGCTTTCTATTGATACAAAATTTGAAATTTGTGGAGTTTTGAGTGAGAAGATAGGAATTTTTGACGTTTCTGTTGCCTGAGAGGGACTGGCCTCGTGGCCCTCGCGAGTGCGAGATGGTCGCGAGGGCGTGCGTCTAGCACGAGACATTCGCGGGCGCAAGGCAGGCTCGGACTCTAGGTCCCTCGTGGTCGCGAGGGCGCGCGCACCTATCGCGTGCCTCGCGATCGCGAGCGAGAGCTGTCGCCGCTCTTTTCTCTCGATCGTTTCGTAGAACGATCACGAGCCGCGGCTTTGGTAGCCAAATCGCGAGCGTTCCACAGAACGGTCGCGACTCGCGAGCTTCAGCTGAGAGATTGCAATCGTTCTGTGGAACGATCGCAACTCTCCCAAATTCGTTGAGATTTGCGATCGTTCCAGTGAGCGATCGCAACCTCCATCGAATCTCCAGCCCTTTTTATTTTTGTTTTTCTTTTCTATTTTTTAAAAAAACCCACTTTTGATTTTACTATCAATTAAATATTTTTGGATTACTTTTGGGCTTGGAATTATTTTTATAAATAGGGGGAATTTATTTTTACCCCTCAAAAAAATTTAAATCTTATGAAAGTCTTTATTAGCCATTTTAATTAAATCATTGTTATCTATTAAATTGTGTATTAAATATTTTTCTGAAATTTTTGTTCTTGATTGATTTATTTTTATGTCTATGCCTATTCTACGATCCCACCACGCATATATTTTTGGGGTCAATATTTATTGAATTTTTTTGTGATTTATCTCTATTTTTGTACGGAGATAAATTAAGTGAGTTTGTCCGTTTTAAGTATCACTGGTAGGGAATCCCTCCCTCGTGGGAAGCGCATCCAGATGTCACGTAGAACGTCGGGCCCGTGACCCGCCCGAGGAGGGGTTCTAGCATTCACAATACTAGCCTAAAATTTAAAAAGTAGCACTAAAATGGCCCAACTTGCAATTTGTTGTGAAAATAGTTAGATGTTAACTTTCCAATTATCATTGCTGATATGACAAACTAATCAGATTTTTTACGTGTCATGCGCCTGACACTTGTCCCTTTTTTTCTAACTTAAAAATTAAAACATATAAAATTAAAAACCTATCCCCATTTACTATTTTGTTTTGTTCTTGAGTCTTGACGATACAAAACTCTTATGCATTATAGATTGTCATTGTCTCTTGCAATTATGTGCAGGGTGTCACTATTGTCTCTTATGGTTAACTATAATTGAGAGTGTCTCTGGAATTTCTTTATCTCTTACGATTAGGAGGTTAGTCATCTAATCTTAAGTTAATATGTTTGAGAAATAATTTAGTATTGTTGAGATTCGTTGTTTGATCATTCTCTAATATTCTCATTCTTTTGGCATCTTGATAAATAAAGAAGGAAATTATCATATGATCCCTTTAAGTGAGATAATTCATCATTAAGATCCCCAGTTATTGAACTTAGATTTAGAACATTTACTTAAATTTGATGAATTTCAAATATATTTTTATTGTTGGATAATAGTACTTAAACAATAGACAAGAAAGGTGATGTTGCCAATAGCAGCTGATGATTGAATTCCAATGGAAAACTAATCTTATACTCATGTTGATTAGGAAGACTTATGACTCTTTTATTTAGCATATCAGTAAAGAAATTTATGTGCATTAAAGTTTGTCAAGGAGAGAGAGAGAGAGAGAGAGAGGAAGGGGTGGTACAGTCTACAGAGCTGAGACCGTATCAATTGAGATAATATCCCTTTCTAGTTGATATACGGCCATATAGTTGAAAAGTTCATTTCTTAAACCTAAGATTGTGCTATAAAATTGTAACTAGAACAACTAGTAATATTGATACAAGGGTTTTACACAAAAAGGGAAGGCTTAGTGGGGTCATGATGTTTATCCAACAGGATCAGTTAGCACTAGAATTGGCACAATTTGCATTGGAATTAGAGTTGGAGTTGAGGGGAGTATTATTGTTGTTAACTTTGGAGTTAGCCTTAGAAAGCTTCAGTTTAAAGTCATGGGGTCATGATTCTTATCTAGCAAGATTACTTAGTGTTGGAATTGGCAGAATTTGCAATGGAACTGGAGCTAGAGCTGAGGTAAGGAATATTGTTTTTAACTTTAGAGTTAGCCTAAAAGAGCTTCTATTTTAGGTCAGAGAGTAGTTCTTGATTCTCTTGGTTGAGAGTTTGTGCTTTCTTCATCAGCCTCTCATTCTTTTTTATAAAGTTTGAGAATTTTTATGATTAACCTTTATTTATCATATTAATTATGCTAATTCATTTTTTCATATTAAGGTGATCATAAAACATGCATCGTTTATTTTTAACACATCCTTTTTAACCTTCTTTTTTTTATTTATTATCTCCTTAATTTTCCTATAGAATTGGTAGTTAAGAAAATAAAAACATCTCAAACTTCTAATGGGGTCTAACTTATAAGTTCCAACATTTCAATGATCATAAGACATGGTTTAATTTAATAAAAGATGATATCCAACTTCAGTATAGAAAGAACAACTTAAGAATTAAAGAGTTATCAACATAACCAAAAAGTTTAATCTTGTTTGTTGAATTAAGTTCTAAATCTTTTTACTTGAATTTGATTAGAAGATATATAAAAATATATATAATTAGATCGAGTTTAAAATTTTTTACTTTGACTCGATCAAAAGATATTGTAGTAGTCATCTGAAAATATGTTAATCATACTTCACCATCATGTGTACTATAGAAAAATAGGTGGAAGTAAAATATATGTGGCTTTTATTGCATTAACACCTGGTATATACTTAACATAAGAAGAGTGTGAAGTCATTATTAATGGATGATCTGAATTGTGTCTTATGTAAGCTTGGACATGAAACACATGACCACTTATTCTTTATTTATGCATTTTCCTCAGCTTTATGGAATCATCTTCTAGCCACCCTTGGAATGAAATCCCCAATTAGAGGTTAGAGTAGGTTTGGCAATAGAGCCCGAGCCCAGCTCCACTAAACCTACCTGACCCAAAGTTAACAAGCTAGGTCTATGTTGAATAGGCATCGGGTCCAATTTTCTAGGCTGGACTAAGCCTAGAGGCTCGAAGCAATGTATAAATGATCTTTTTTTAAATAAAATGACATTATTTTTTAATTTTCTTAAAAATATAAAGTTGGACAGAGTAATTAGGCCAGGAGCTTCTAGTATCATATACAGGCCTGAGCCAAACCCAGCTCATTTCCATCTCTAGGCTGGGGGAATACACTAACTTAGTTGAAATGTGTCAACTTTAAAAGCAAAGGTGATAGGAAGATCTTCATGCTAGTATATGGGTGCTTATATATCTCTTCTAAAAGGAGAAAAACTATGCAATTTTTAGAAGAAAATGGATATTGAATCAAGTCTAGCTAAATTAATGCTACGACTAAGCTTGGAGACTTTAGCAAGGAACCTCACATCTGAAATTTTTGTAGGAATAAGATATAGATTATATTTGTAACTTAATCCTTCGTGGCTAAATATAGAGTTGTTAAGGTGGAATCTATTGTCTATCTTATTTCTTTGCTCTTGTATATATAGAACTTGTTGATTACAAATTTAATTAAACTATAAAAAAAGCTTAAAACTTGATAAAGGACATGGTAACCAAAATTATATTGAAATTCTTTTCAATTCATTTAATTTTAAAGAAAGTTAAATAAAACTTATGTGAGTCTCATTCCTAAAAAGTTAAGTATGATTTTAGACTAATTTTATGTTAAAATGTAATATGTAAAATGATTTATAAGATACTAGTTACTAGATTAAAAGAGGTTTATGGGGTTTCATCAATGCAAGTTATGTAGTTTTATTAAATGAGGGAATGTAGAAGACAATTTGATGTTAGCTTAAGTGCTATTCAAAAGCAATCTAGGTAAAAAGCCATTAAGGAGTTGCTCCACGAAAATTGACTTTAATAAAGCATTTGATTTAGTTATTTAGAGATTCATCCTAAACTTTTTAAATGCATTTGATTTCTTAGCCAATTAATCATATGGATTGAAATTTGCATATAGATCTCCTTTTTTGTAATTTTATTCAATTAGAAACTTACTCCATCATTTAATAGGGCTAAAGGACTACGATAAGGAGATCTATCTATATTTATCTTTTCACTATATAGATATAAGTTCTCAAAAAAATGATCTTTTGCAAGATAAAACTAGGACAACTATTCAAGTTCCACCTAAAGTACAAGAAAGTGAGGTTGTTTAGCCTTTTCCTTAATGATGATCTCTTACATTTAAATGTTATAGACCTTCGATCATTTGAAACTCTAACAGATTCATTGAATTCCTTCAGCTTGATTTTTAATTTAATAGTGAATAAAAAAAGTTTCTTGTATCTATTAGCTAACTCTATAAATTAGGTCAGCTCATTCTCAGGTGTAAGTTAACAGAGCCTTCCTTTTAGGTATATGGAAATCTCGAATAAAAGAGTTACCTATAGTGAATGTCAGCCTCATTTGATTATATTAGCAAAAGAATCAATCATTAGAATAACAAGTTTTTTTTGTTATAATGGGAGACTTTAACTTATCATTATTGTGCATAATAACCTCCATATCCATTGGTGTTGTCATCTCTTCATTCCACACAAGCTAATCAAAGATGTTAAGAGATTAATGAAAAAATTTCCATGTATAAGTACTTCTAAAAATCATATAGGTGTAAAAGTGAGATGGTTTAAAGTTTGTACATCTAAGGAAAAAAAAAGATGGTTTTATGATCAACTTAATTAGGATTACAAAAAAGATGCCTTTAGCTAAAAGGCTTTGTAAGCTCTTCACTAACTAAGAATCAATGTGAGTAGAGTGGATGCAAACTTTTGTCATCAAGGAATAAATTTTTTGGAGCATCAAGTTTAAATAGACTAACTTTTGGTCCTTTAATCAGATCTTGAAGCTAAGGGATTTCGTATCTTAAGAAACAAAATTCGTAGTTAGAATTAGAACTTAGTTTTGGTTTAATAATTAGAATGAGTTGGATCCTTTATATATGGTTCCTAGCATGGAGATTCTAAAGCTACAAATTCCTTTAAATGCTAAAGTCAGTGTGATTATAAATGAGGGATAACAACATAGTAAATTCATAGCATTTGCAATAATCATGGATAATGTTCCAAACAACAAACCTAATATAGAAAGGGACGATAGGCAAACTGATATATGCAAAATATTACATCTTTTATTCTTCTAAACTTAGTCCATTTAGATATTTTTATTACACATATGAGCATGATTATTCATATTTTATTAATTAAGACCTAACAATATTTATCCTGAATTTTACTGTAAAAAAGGACTAAGCTAACTTTTTTTTTATTGTAGCCTTTATGGAGACAATTCATAACTAAAAACACATAGTAGCAGAAATAAGCAGAAGCTGGAAAATGAAGCAAAACTTAGAGTCCAAAAGCAAAAATGTAAAAGGCAATCCAAAAGCAAGCTAACATATAGTAGAGGGAAAAACACAAAAACCAAGGAGATAAAACACAAAGCAATAGAAGAAACATAAACCTGCTAGTGGCCAGTCTAAAAATGCAACACCAACATATATAAAACACCATCAGTAGAAAAAAGATCAAAGCCAAAAAGACGTGTAGCAGTAGAGAGAGAGAAAAGATAGCTATCTGGGAATCTCAATCTCTAGCCTTAAATTCTTGACAATTTCATTTCACAAAGGGATAAAAGCCATTGAAAATCAATACCAAATCAATTCCCCAATCAGTTAGCACACAATATGGTAAAGAAGAGAAGGAACTTGAGCTAAATTTGGAGATTATCTTACAATCCTTCCGGTTGGAATTATATGGTGAAGATATCCAACCCCTTAGCCAAGAAACCAGTCGATAAAATATTATGTTCATCTATTTAAGGGGAAAAAGAGCTGCATAAAAAAGAATAAAGCATCTCACATTAATTGAAAGTCATAAAAATCTAATAAAATTTTAAGAGCTATTAACGAAGAAGGTTGGTGCGAGGAGGTGCTCTAGTGGTATGAAAGCTATATGACCATTGGAATTGAGCTAGTTCAAGTCTTTAGAGGAAGATTTCTCGGTTTAAGCCATCGGGCCAAAGCGGTTGTCAATATGTTGAGTTCAGGTTAACAATAGAATGAGTCTTTCTCACTCTTACTCTCCTTATATCTAGTTCTTTAAGTTTAATTTGTTTCAAAGTTTTAGAATTTCAGTTTAGCATCTTGGTTTTAGATGATTTGAGATAATTATTTTCAAGTTAATAATAACATTCCGAGGTATTTCAGTATTTGTGAGATGCTTGAGCCAATTTAATTACGATTCATGTTCTTATATAATTGAGAGATATCTTGATATATTTGAATGTGAATTGATTGCAATCCCTTTGTCTTTAGTCCGTAATTACTATTGAGTTTAGTGCGTTAGGTAGTAACTAATTAACTTGTTAGTCAGTTAAATGGCTAAGCTTTAATTAAAATGTCACATGATCTAGGAATTTTGCTAGTTGGTTGGTTGAATTTTTTGGGGCTAATGATGTCTTCTTAGTGATAATTGCATTAATCAGTTTAGAGTCAGGCTGGTTCAATTTTAGATTAGTAAAGGTAGATAGGGAGAACTCAGCTGGTGAGCATCTCTACAGTTGGTCGACTATATAGCTCGAGACGTTGATGATAAGAATCTAAATTTAGTGACTAGTTTAATGTTCGAACTTATAGGGATTAATGCATGTTTGACCACCTGTTATTATGCATGTTTTATTTTCTTTATGATATATTTTTAATGTTAGTAGTTTTTTCTTTTTCTTAGCAAAATATAATATACCACTCCCATAAAGCATATAACCGACATACCGAAGGATATTTGGGAACATACTTTACGAAAATGGCACATTAAGGCAGTTAAATCAATTCATTTTTCTAATTCATCACACATAACATAAAACATTCCAATAATCATATGGTTCCATTTTTATTCACAAACATATATAGTCTAAAATGTCATTACATTTCCAAAATTTACATTTACAATATACAACAGTGTTGGGATAAGTTGTACCTGCAAGGAAGAGGCAATAGCTAGAGGAGAGGGTTTCATATCTGAAGTGGAGAGCAACCCACCTCCAGAGTTGAAGAGCCCAGCTTCAGATATGAAGGGCGCGAGCAGTGCTCCTTGTTCTTGGTTCCTTAAGCTACCCCTGCTTTTTGATTTTTTAGGAAGTCCCTTTCTTACAATCATATTGTGACCTTTTGCTCCTTCTTGGTGACTAAGGCTTTAGCCTCACCGGAGAGTCTTCTCCAGATTGGTCAGACGGCCATGGAATAGGGAGAAAACTCCCTCTCTGTAACAAACTTTCCAACTCTTTCTTCAGCCGGGAAAAGCTTGACAAACCTGTGGAGATAAGGCAAAACCCATAAACCTCCTAAAGTGAGCGTGCTTGAAGAGATAAGGTATGCATCCAACATAACAAAGGAGCACTTACTTTCTACCAAAATTTTCTGAAGGATAAAATGTTGACATCCCTAGTCGAGCTTCTCTAAGTAGGAGAACAAGCTTGGTCGTTGGCACTAATCGAGTTCTTCTAGTCTAAATGCTTGACCTTCCCAATGGTGAATGCCTAGGAAAAGGCCAGATGGGGTGAAAAAGGTTTGCAAAAAGTGATGGTACTGGAGGATGGTATGATGCTTTCTAAATTATCTGATGACTCTTGTTTGAATGAGATCATAGAATAGGGTCCTGAAAATTTGGGGACCAACCTCTATTTTTACAGAAGTGGAGGCTAGGTATCAAAATGGATATGGGTTAGGTTGAGGTTATCCCCATGTGGGTAAACTTCCATAATCTTCCGATGGAGTTTTGGACAGTGGCTGAGTTAAGTTACTTAGCAAGTTCATTGGGGGAAGCCAGTTTGCATGGACTCATAGACAGCTTCTATAGAGAGGATAGGTTATGTGAAACTATGCATCAAAATACCAAAAAATGCTTCACTTCTAGACAATCTTCCTATTCTCTGGCTAAGAGATAATGAGGCTTTGAAAAGAACAGAAATCCATATTAGCTACCCATGGAAGCATAACATCTTGACTAAAAAATGGATTCCTACGGGTAAATCACTTAAAATAGGGTGGCATGATGAGCTCACTTATTCTTCCACCTTAGGAACCCCTTTAAAGTTTAAAAGAACTAAGGAAACTAAGAAAAATGGGATGGAAGAGATCCAACCTTCTGAAGTTGTGAATCTAATGGCGATAGATAATATGATTCAAACACAATCCAATAGGAGAAGGGGAAATCTTATGGATTAGAGACAATGCGTCCCAACCAAAGAGAGTAGTTAGATGGAGGCTCCTCTGCAAAGTAAGGAGACTGATGAGCCTAATGTTGCAAAATCAATAGAGGAAAGAAAGGACACTTATGGATAGGTAGGAGCAGAACAATACAGAGTATATGTAATTGGAAAAATTTAAGAGGAAGCAATTTCTATTTCTACAAAACTAAGTTTTGGACATGCGGATATAGAAGTGGAGAAAATGGAAAAGAATAATAAGCAATCTAATGGTAATCAACTAGTTAGTTTGAGGGCTGAAGAAGTTTTCACACATATTTCCTAAGGAAAGACAACTTTTGATAATTTAAGTGCAGACAATGTGGAGAATCTAGACAGTGGAGCGCATGATTTCATCTCCCAATATTTGGAGTATTGTCAAATAGATTAGGTCAACATACAGACTCTAGTTGTAACTGTTAAGAAAATTAAGAATCAAGGGACAAGGGATATTGAACAATCAGAAGATGGCGATACCCTACTAGCTATAGGTCATATCCCAAACATTCTTGGTGATTTCTATATGCATTCTAAATTTGCAAAAAGGAAATCTTCTAGGAATAGAAAGAAAAATCCCAAATACTAGAAATGATGAATAAGCTTTCCCATGAAGATGAAACTTCATTAGTGCCTATAATTGTTTCCTATTGTTGTCTATTATGCAAATAGTCATACTATCTTCCTTAGGTAGCTTTTGTTCTTGGGTCATATTGCAATATGATGGTAGGCTTAAAGCTTTGAACTAGTTGTAACGTTGATTTAGTTTTAACTATAGTTTTTCTCATTTTTCAAAAGAAAGTTTCCAAATAAACCCCCTATTTGCACATGTATGGGGTTTGTGATGTGATCTATTGTTCTTTCTTATTGGATAAAGCCTCTAGTTAAAGGATTTAAAGGACTAGATTTTACAAAATTTATTTGAGAAGAACCTGCCTAAAATAGGCATTCGAATATGGAATTTTAGAGGTTGCGTAGTTAAGTTGATTGACGGAAAGGATAACAAAACTTTCAAACTTAAGTTAGTTTTTTCAGACTGTGCATATTCTATTTCTATTGTGTTTAAATGTTTACATGTGATTTATCTCATCTCATTATATATTTTTAATTCCATAAGTCTCAAGGGTTAAAAGTTAAATGCCTAGAACATCCTTGAAAAGAAAAAATACCAGAACTACACAATCTAATATGATGTGTAGATTGTTGTTTAACTATATCTATATTTTTTATTTGCTTGATTATAATTAATCTATGCTAGGGAATCAGTCACCCATACTTGGTTTATGGTTGGGTATATTTAAGGAGTTATTTAGAATCTAGAATTCAATTAGAAAACCTACTAAAGTTAGTTTCCTAAATTGGAGTTTTAGAAATATACAAACTGAATATGAAATTGTTACTGTTAGACTGTTTAAGAAATCGAATCTAACTGGTCAACTGATATTTTCCTATTTACTTAGCATGATTCTGACATATTTTTAAGTCTAGTATGCTTGGAAATTCAAGTGAAAGATAATGAGATTAAACTGAACTTGAAAAAAGCAATCATGAATGTTCAAATAAGCTAAATTTGCATTGTTTGCATCCTATTTTTGAGTTGTGCGTTCAGTTATGATTTTCTAATGTTCCAACCTGATTTTAGCTTGTTTTAAGTACCAAAGTCATGATAAATGACAGATCAAGTGTTGGGTAACTAAGGGGATTTAAGTAGAATACAATCTTTGAAGTTTAATAAGGTGAAACTAGTGACTTACATGCTATTTTAGTGTGCAAACTCCAAGTCTGATTTATTGGGTTTCATGATCATAATTTTCTAGTTTAAGGGGTTGAAATTTAGTAAATAACATAGGTACAAGTTTTGTATGAGTTTGAGCTGATTTAGACATCAAATTATAGGTGTTTTCGCCTTGTTTTTATGGGCTAAATTTTTCTAAACGAATTTTAGTTTGTTTGGAATTAAAATTTCATACACTTACTTATTAAGGATCTTTATTAGCAAAAACAATCATTTGCATTTGGAATGAAATTTTAATAAACAACACTCTCCTTGTGTGATCAACTCTTATTTCACCCTATACTAAATTATTAATTAATTAGTGGTAGAAATGAGGTACTAATTTGTATACGCTTGACGACATATATCATAGACATAGGATAGACATAGCTTCAAGAGCTTCACAAACAAAATATGTTTAAACTTATTCAAAAGCACTAGTGAAAGAGCCATTTGGTATAAGATAATTTGGTTTACTGACTTATCTCCTAAGGTCTCTTTTATTCTTTGGATGGCTATTAAGCATAGATTGATGATGATGGATAGACTAAAGATCATCTAATCCAATATGATGTGCAAGTTAGACAATCAATTCCTTAAACATATTAATTGTTTACTTCGCATATATTGCTTCTCTATAACCTTTGGGAGCCAAGCACTTTCATATGTAAGCTATCATATTTTGAAAGTAGCTAGTCTCAGTGCATATCTTGAAGTAAATATGTTAGATTCATTCATCAAAGTGATATCACGATCTTTAAGCTTATCATCAGTTGTGGTACTTGTTAGCTTAAGGTTTATGATTAATGATTCTGATAATAACTATATAATGTTTTAAAATTCAAATTGGATTTATTTCCTTATATAAGCAACGGTATAATTATTAAAAGGAAATAAAATTGTGGAATAATTTCTTTCTTACAGGAACCTTCTTTATAAAGTTGCCTTTTTAGAAATAATTCCATGACATTCAGAAGGACCATACTAATTCAAATAATCAGCTCCGGAAGCCTTGACAGAATGTTCTTTTTAACATCTAAATATCAAAGATTTCAGTAGAGATGGTTTCGAAGATTAAGCAATGATTAGTTGAAGAAAATTTTTAGTTAAATAAGAGCCACTGCATTTGCAAAAGACACATAAGACACATATACGAGACATGAAATATCTTAGAGTATCAATATTCTTGAAAGTTATATCAAAATCTTTATGCTTTAGAAAGTGATATCACTCTGTTAAGAGAGACTGTAAAATCCTTTATACAATTTTTTATTGAGAGCTTATAGAGGCTAGCAAAATATTGCTACTATGAAAGGTTCAAGAATCTTGAAAAAATATACACTTTTGAGCTTAAAGAGGCTCGTCAAATTACTACTTAGTTTTTATAGTGAAATACTTAAGTTAGATACTTAGGGATTAGACGTAGACTTTGTTATAAGTCAAACTATTATAATTCTACTTTGTCATTATCTCTTTCTTCCTTACTTTTAAATTTTTGCATTATAACTTGATATTTTCAAGAGGCTCCTTCAATTTTACAATAGGCTCCTTCTATTTTTTATATCGCAAGGGGTTTCTTTCAAAAGTTAGCAAGCTGCTTTCTTTTTTAGCAATAGTAGGCTCCTATCATTTTAAACATTAATAGGCTCCTTTAATATTAACAGCCTACTTTCTTTTTAACATTAATAGAATCCTTTTTCAGAAGTTTGTAGGACCCTTCTATTTATAAATTTATTTTATTTAGCAGAATCTTATCGATTTAAAAGTACCTTGAACTTGTTATTACACACAATTCACCCATCTCTTACATGTGTTTGCTTTATCAGTACTTATACTTTATGGAAGGAGAGGAATATGAAAATATTCTAAGGTGTTTCTCAAACTGTCCAAGTACTTACTCAAGCTTCCTTATAATAGATGAGATAGACTATACTAACACACATCTTAATGAGTATGAATCATAAGATAGAATAGATGAGATAGACTATACTAACACACATCTTAGTGAATATGAATCATAAGATAACTGGACATAGGGATGTCATATAGATTCATTCCATAATTTAATAATAAGTCTCTCTCGTCTACTCATGACTTTTGCAATTTTGTTCTTATTTAGTGAATTGTAATGGTAGTTTTCTTATATTAGATTCACCAACTTTGCTTCATTAACTCTCTTAGTGTAAGTAAGTTATCTGGTGATAGGCAATCTTAAACTAGTTTTACTCTCTATGTTTTTAAAATACATTATTAATTTTAATTTTAATTTCTTTTTTGATTTTTATTCTAATTTTACTTTTATTTATCATTTTATTTATTTATTTATTGTCTTTTTATTTTTATTTTTTCATTAATTCATGTAGGTCATTTGGAAACAACTTCTCTACTAATTAGGGATAAGGTTGTGTATTACTAGACTTTTTAACACCCCTTATCTTAACGGGACTAGGTGTTATTGTTGTTGTTGTAATAGTATTTTTTTATAAAAAAAATTACATCCTTACTCGGTTCTTGAGGACAACATAGAGTTAAAAATATAAATATATAGTTGGAGTTTTGGAATGAATCGATTTTTAAAAAAATGTTTTTTCTCGTTCCTAGGATATAGATTAGCATATTACCTTTGTAACACATTTCTTCTAACATAGAATACAAAATATTTTATTCTAGGAAACTAAAAAAATGGCCATGTTGAAAGTTTTGGTTCTAATTTTGCCAAACTAGTAAAGCTTGGACTTGATGACTACATCACTTTCTGTATTACAAAAGAGTCTATCCTTTTCATCCTTATCTTGTTTTTCAGGAAATATTATATGAAAAGCTTCGTATTGTCTTATGTTGGATATATCTCCCAAGTCTCATAATTAGTAATAAAGCAGCTATGAGCTTAGTGTCATATTGGTGGAAGAAATCGGGCGCAAACATTGTTTAAGAAAGTGATGTACATAAAAGGCTTGGTTTGGGGGAGTGGTGATAATTTACAGTCTGCTGAAATCAACCTGTTGAAATGATAAGTACTTATTCTCAATGAGTACTTATGTGTTTGGGATTGCTGTTTTGGTAACTGCTGAAACGTGAAAATAGGTGTTTGGCAAGTGCGGTTGCTGTTGCTGAAAAGAGATAAAAAAAACCATTGATTTAATAAAATATTAATTGTTGTACAAAATAATTAAAAATATATTATTAGTCATATAAATTTAAAATTATAAATAAGAAAATATAAATAAAATAAATTTAGTAAATAAAATATTTCATAAAAATAGTATTAGTCATATTAATTAATAGTATAATGGAAAATAATACTTGTATTAAGGTTATTAATGGAAAGTACATTTTCTACTGCAGAAGCAATGTCCTACCACAACCTCTTTCTGTTTATTGATTTCTACGGTGGCACCGTACTTTTCTCCAACCTCCGGTTGTTCACCGTAGATCTAAACATGTGACTGCGTTTGAAAACTGCAATAAATAAATATTTATCCCCACCACACCGTACCGCATATCCAAACGTAGCCAAAAATCTCTAGCTAAATGATTAAAGAAGAAAAATTTTCCCTAATAAAAAAAATGCATCACAAGAGAACAGCGTTTACCAATGAAGTCCTATTTTTTATATCCTATAATCATTAAGCAATGTCGCTTCTTTGTCAAGCTGGTTAATTTGCATGTTAATGCTAATGGACTTAATGTACAAAACTACTTTTGACCTAATTAGATGTGCTCTTAAAAATTATTCATGCAATAAATAATTGTGTAACGAGAGAGGCTCTAAAGTTGCTTAAATTTTAACCAAGAATCCAAATTACATACTAAATTCATAGGGAGTAAATATATCCAGTACTCAAAGATGGATTTTAAAATTTTTAACTTACTTATTACTAAGCCACCTACCTATAAATTAAATAATACAAATAAATAATATGTAATATTTCATCATGAACAAACAAATTATATAATTGTTCTTTTATTTCTCCTCTCATATTTTGCAATTAATTTTAATTATTTATCTTTTTCTCTTCTGCTTTATTATAAAAGATAAATTTTCTCTTTTCCCACATTTCCTAATTTCTTTCATACAAGTCTCTAATTCAAAGTAAGGAAGAGATTGATTCTACTATAGATAAATATTATTTATTTATTTATTAAATTTTATTATGAATCAAATGAAGTTCTACCTTATGTTTTTAATGGTAACAAAATATTTTGCATTAATTTATCCTTGGTGATATTAATAAGTTAATATGTGAAAGAGCAAGTTCACATAATGATAAAATGAGCAAAGGAACTAGTTAAATCAATTGAACAATCAAATAATGAAGAAAATTAGCAAATTGGAGCATAAATACAATTCAAGTAAAGAACCCAAAAGAAGGATGAATCAAACATATTAAAACTTAAGAGAATCATTGTAATCCTTCTTGTAACCTTACCTTTAACATTTTAATGAATTAAGGCTTAATTATTGTATAATCATTTGAATATAGACTATCGTATTCTAAAAGGCCAAAATTTCATGTATTGAGAGTTAGTATCGATATTAATTTATATATTAGCTGACTAATATGACACAACGATTGATTAATATGACAAATTGGTTGACTAATGTGACAGATTAATTGACCAATGTCATTGTTACTAGTAACTGTAACGGTTAAATTGTTTCTAATAACTATTTTAAGTAATTTTAAGTATAAATAGACCACATACAAGTTATGGCAAGGATACTTGTCATACTACAAAGTTGCTAAAAGCCTTAAGAGGTTATAGAATGCATGTTTTCATTATATAATATATAGTGAGCCTTTGTTCATTCATGTGAATAAGAAAATGAGTTTTTGAATTATATACTTGTTGTAATTGAAAAAATATCTTAAGATACACTTTGATAGAGTTCCTTTTAACCTTGAAAAAGATTTGCAAAGGTTTCTCTTCACTAGTGAAAAATGAAAATGATTGTAAATATTTCTCTTCACTTATAGAAATTAAAGATGTTATATAGAGTGACATCTTTTCACCTATTAAAGGAAAAAAATAGTGAATTCTCAAATGAAGTTGAGGAATAGACGTAAGCTAAAGATTGTTTGGATAAATTACTACAAATCAATTTTATTTTGTTCACTCCCTTTTAATTATTATTATGATTATTTTGTAATTATCATATATTAGTTTATCATGATCATTCAGATCATAGCAGGCAATTCATTCATTAGTTTATAAATAAGGCAAAACAATGAATACACACAATTCACCCCTCTTTCCTCTTATGTTCAATCTGAAGACCAATATTTTATCATTCATCAAATTAGTACTTATGGTGTGACGAAAGTTTTTTTCAACTATTTTACTTATATTTCTAAAAATATCATTTTATTATACCCTTTTGTAACTTTTCTTCTTAAAGTGAATAAGTTTATAATTAGAAGTGAGTCAAGTATTTCAAATTGTTTGGAGTATCTTTCTCTTAAATTTGAAATCACATGTTAATATGTATAATCATAGATTCTCTTATAATTTTTTATGTGAATATAATGTTATTATGAAAGAGTTATTCATATTGGATTGCATAACCTTTTCACATATTAATATTTTTGCTTTTTTGTAGAGATTATAAATAAAAGCATAAATGGAATTCAACATATTAATTTTCCTTTAAGTGAAATATGTTTTATTTTGATAGTTTATTTTCAATTATAATTGTAATTTATGTAATGTATAGGAAACAATACAAGACTGACCATTGATAAATTCTTAAGTGTGTGTGTGTGTGTAGCAAAAATAAAGGAAAATTAACGTGATTTTAAAGATCATTGCAAAAAAATACTCCAACCACCATTCCATTTGTTGACAAACCTTTTCAATTCTTTAACTTTAACTTTAAGATGTTCTTACATTGTTAAGATGTTCTTACTAAGAATGGTAATAGGTCATACCAAGTTTAGGTTTTTTTAAGACTTGAGTTTGATTCCAAAGTCAATTATTAAGTTCAAACCTCACTCAAAACTGGATTGAGTTTTAAGATCGTCGATCAAAACAAGCCCCATCAAGAAACTAGCCAAAAAGCTTGAAGCTAGATCAAGCAAGTGGGCTCGAAAAGTCTAAAGTGCAATGTCAAATAATTTAAAAAATTAGAGCTTTAAACTCAGAGAGACTAACGTAACCTAATTATTATAGCACATCAATATGAAATCGCGAAAACCCCAAAATATTCTTATTTCATTTGGGATCCATAAGTTATCTTATTGAAATGTTGATCCTAATTTGTTGAAATTCTCTATTATAGTTGTATGTCATCGTGTTCTTCACCCATTATGGCTATTATTTGTCATGTTTGTCACCCTTATCAAGTGTTGTCCTGTAACACCCCACTCCCGCCGGACCCGAACCTGATATCAACAGTGATATCCGAATCCGTGCTTGCAAGGGTAGCGTGTCACATCGCTTAACATTTAAAAACTCGGTATAATTTTTTTTTTTTTGGAACTCATATCACTTAGCATTCATGTAGGTGCACTTTTCCTTTTCAAAACTTTTTGTCTACTTAACTGAAGACAACACATAAGGAACAGAAAATTAATAACCAACATC
>JANQBM010483979.1:0-17566 GCA_025594535.1 Erythroxylum domingense
GTGTCAAAAGATAAGGTATTTTGCGCATCTTGTATGTTTTCGGTAATACATCGTTTTGTGTTATGGTCTTTTCCGCAACGTATTGTGAATACTTGGGCCATACACGATCCAACACATAGAGGGTGCCTATTTATAGGAAAAATTCTAACTTAATGTCATAAAGAAGAAAGTAAATAAAGGAAACAAATCAATCCCTAAAAGGAAAAAATAAACTTATAATGGTTTTGACTATATGACCTTCTTTTAAGGGAAACAAAAAGGAAACTAATTAAAACATGATCTAAACATATTGGACCTTATAGATCGCATCCTTCTTCTTATTTTTAAGTGGCATAGGTTGACATGTGGTATTTTAAGTGAGTTCTCCAACTGGACTTAATGTGGACCTTTGGACACGTGATGTTGCACTTCAAGGAGTAAGACAATGCCTCTTGGACCTTTATGAGAAGAAATTTGGCTCAATAAGATGGATTCTATCTATTGAAGGTCTTGGATCAAACAATTCAATGCTTGCTTCATTATTTTCGCCCTAACTCTTTTCGTTGGGCCTCCAACATCTTGTAACGGATCTTTTGGAACATTAGACTTGAATGTTGGCCTTTGATAAGGGCATCTCGCTCAGACCCTTGCCTTGCACATTCAAACTTCTAATCTGATCCAATTTCAACTCCTAAACATCCTTTTGTGAGCTCATGTCCATGTATGTCATATCCTAGGTTTCCTTGAGGCCGATCACACCACGTATGCTTCTCTTCTTGTCTTTCACTTGCCCACAGTTCTCCACCATTCCCTCCCTCCTAGAAATGATTCATCCATGAATCTGCACCATCAAAGAGGAATAAATTAAATAAATTGAATTTAGCACTAACATTACTATAGGAACTTGGCAAATAAATTTTATAAGCATTATCATTAATCCTTTCTAAAACTTGAAAGGGGCCATCTCCTCTTAGTTGTATCTTATATTTCCTTTGTTCTAGATACCTATGGGAGACCCAATAGGAAATTGTCCTGGAGAACCTTCAACAAGATGAAACTATGTGCTAAGGGTCGGATCGGTACCTTCCTAGCATTGATATATGGAAGACATTGTGAATCATAGACAACTCTGATGGCAAAGCTAATTTGTAAGCTAAAGGCCCAATTCTCTCAATGACTTCATAAGGGCCTATGTATTTCGGACTTAGCTTGCCCTTCTTATCAAATCTCAAAACCCTTTTCCATGGCGAAGCTCTATGAAACACCTTGTCTCCAACTTCAAATTCCATCTCTTTTCTATATACATCGGCATAGCTCTTCTTTTTGTCCTGAGTTGCTTTAATCCTCTGTTTCACCAATTTAATCTTATCCACTGTCACTTGTACTAACTTAGGTCCTACAATTCTCCTTTCACCTTCCTCATCCTAACAAATAGGAGTCCTGCACCTCCTACCATACAAAGCTTCATAAGGTGCCATTTGAATTATCGAATGATAGGAATTATTGTAAGCAAACTCAATTAAAGGAAAATGATCATTCCGTGAGCCTTTAAAATCCATAACACAAGCTCTCAACATTACCTCCAAATTTTGTATTGTCCTTTCTGATTGTCCATTAGTCTGTGGATGGAAAGCCATAATAAAGTACAACTTAGTTCCCAAAGCCTCCTATAGGCTCTCCCAAAATTTGAAGGTAAACCTAGGATCTCTATCCGAAACTATCGAACTCGGAATCCCATAAAGCCTGATTATCTAATCCACATATTTCTTGGCCAAAGCATTCAAAGGATCTACTTGCTTAATTGGAAAGAAATGTGCTGACTTGGTCAGCCTATCCACAATTACCCATATTGCATCATGCTTCTTACTAGTTCTCGGTAATCCCATCAAGAAATCCATTGTAATCTTCTCCCACTTCCTTTTTGGAATAGACAAAGGCTGAAGTTTACCTAAAGGCACCTGGTGTTCAACCTTGACTTGCTGACATACTAAGCATCTCTTTGTATTCTCTGCAACATCCTTCTTTATTCCTTTCCACCAGAAATGTTCCTTCAAATCTCTACATTCTTGTACTCCCTGGATGCATTGCATAGGGAGCATTTTGTGCCTCATCAAGAATTTCATCTTTCAATTATGGCCTATTAGGAATACATAATTGGTTCCCTACCACCATCAAGTCGTTCTCCCTTACCTTTATTTCAGAAGGTTTACCATTTTTAATCTCCTCCCTGAGTCTTCTCAAGTACTCGTCCTATTCCTGCAATTCCCTAATCTTCTCTTTCAATAGTGGCCTCATTCGAAAATTAGCCAATATACAATCAGACTCAACTTGCCTCAATGTCACCTTATGTTTGGATAATTCCTCCAACAAAGGAATGTACACTGTCTCCATATGTACCATAGTCGATTTTCTACTTAATGCATCCGCTACTACATTAGCTTTCCCTGGGTGGTAGTCTATCATCAAGTCATAATCTTTCAATAACTCCAACCATCTTCTTTGTCTCAAATTCAGCTCTTTTTGACTCATCAAATACTTGAGGTTCTTATGATCTGTAAATACCTTAGTAGTAACTCCATACAAATAATGTCTCCAAATTTTCAATGCAAAAATTATGGCAGCCAAATCCAAGTCATGAGTGGGACAGTTCATCTCATAAGACTTTAATTACTGAGAAGCATAAGCGATCACCTTATCTCCTTGCATCAATACACAGCCCACTCCTTTCCTTAAGGCATCACTATACACTATATACCCATCATTACCTGAAGGCAAAGTCAAAATCGATGCACTCGTCAATCTATACTTAAGCTCCTCAAAACTCTTCTGGCATTCACCTATCCATATAAACTTCTTATTCTTCCTTGTCAGTTTGGAAAGTGGAGCAGCTATCATGGAAAAGCCCTCCACAAACCTTCTGTAATATCCAGCTAAATCCAAGAAACTCCTCACTTCAGCTACATTCATAGGTGCTTCCTATTTAATCATGGCTTCTATTTTTCTTGGATCCACGTGTATTCCGTGCTCTGAAACCATATGTCCAAAGAATGCTACTTCCCTTAGCCAAAATTCATATTTGTCGAATTTGGCATACAACTCATTTTTCCTCAATGTCTCCAGGGCAATCCTTAAATGCTTTTCATGCTCCTTATCACTCTTAGAGTAAACCAATATATCATCAATAAAGACAATGATAAATTGGTCCAAGAATGGCTTAAAGACTCCATTCATTAAGTCCATAAAGGCTGCAGGGGCATTCGTCAATCCGAAGGGCATAACTAAAAACTCAAAATGCCTATATCGTGTTCTGAAAGCAGTCTTTAGCACATCAGTCTCCTTTATCCTAAATTGGTGGTAACCTGATCTCAAATCTATCTTAGAAAAGACCTTTTCCCCTTGTAACTGATCAAACAAATCATCTATGTGAGGAAGCAGATATCTATTCTTTATGGTGACATGATTGAGCTTCCTATAATCCACACACATCCTTAACGATCCATCTTCCTTCTTCACAAAAAGGAACGGAGCTCCCCAAGGTGAAGAGCTCATCCTAATGTAACCTTTCTCTAACATCTCTTCCAATTGGTCCTTAACTTCCTTCAATTTCGTTGGAGCCATTCTATATGGCAGAATCAATATTGGTTTTTTGCCCGGAAGAAGCTTAATGGGAAATTCAATTTGCCTAGATGGCGGTAGTCCTGGTAATTCCTTAAGAAAGACATCCGGGAATTCCATAACCACAGGTATGTCTTCTAACTTCCCTCCATCTGCCTTCGTGTCTACCACATAGGCCAAAAATACTTCACCCCCTTTCCTCATCATCTTCTCTCCTTTCAGAGCCGAAACAACTCTAGGTGGGCTTGCTTTCTGTCTCCCACAAATACCACCGTTCTACCGTTGTCCAACCCAAACTCTAATATCTTCCGTTAACAATCCAAATTAGCATTATACCTCTCTAAGGTGTCCATACCCAAAATCGCATCAAATCCTCCCATCCTCAGTGGCATTAGATCCACTATTAACTGTTCCCCTTCAACATATATCACATAGTCCTTGTATACTTGTTCCCCTTCAACATATATCACACAGTCCTTGTATACTTGATTAATCATAACACATTGGCCAATTAGAGTACTCACCACTAAAGGAGTATCCAATAAGCTCAATTCTCTACCACACACAGCTCTACTTTATGAAACAAATGAATGGGTAGAACCCGGATCAATCAAAACAATAATATCATCATCAAACAATTTAATCATACCAGTCACAACTTCTGGAGCGATCTTTGCATCCTCCCGTGTCAATGCAAATACCCTGGCTGGTACTTGCCCCTTTGGTCTTCCTTGAGGGTTCAACCTCTTAGGTGCATCAGACCTGCTTGTTCATATTGCCATCTTGTGCCCCATAGTTTCAGATTTCTTGGAAACTTGCATCTGACTTCTCTCCTGTCTTGCATACTGAGGACACTATTTGGCCATGTGCCCCTTCTCTCCACATTTGAAACAAGCTCCAGTCAATCTGTAACACTCTCCTCCATGGAACCTGCCATAATGATCACACTTAGGGACGAATGACTTGTCCCCTTCTCCTCTTTTACTGCCTCCAGCTGTTGAGGCCTGATGAGAGACAGTCCTCATCTTTCTGGACCTACTTGTACCACTGCTCCTCTCCTCAGACTATATAGGAAAGTTCCTGGCACTCCTCTCGGGCATAGAAGTACCACCTCCCCTCTTGATCTACTCTCTCCCCTTTCTCTTCTTGTTCACTGCACTCTTTATATTTTCAATATTTTCAACTCTCAGTGCAGCTTCAACTAGCTGCTGGAAGTCACAAAAGTTCTGCATCACTACTTTTTCTCTGATGGCTAGGTACAACCCTAATTCAAACTGGAGACAGTTAGCCACCTCACTTAGTATCATCTCTGCTGCATAACGGGATAATTGTGTAAATCGATGCTCATACTCACTTACAGTCATCTCCCTCTGGGTGAGATTCAGAAATTCCCTCTGCTTCTGCTGAATATACACCTCAGACAGGTACTTCTTCTTATAGGCAGCCTAGAAGTCCTTCCATGCCAACACCGACGGTCTCATCTGGCTCCCTGGCACACTCTCCCACCAATGTACGACATCTCCCTAAAGTAAACTAGAAACATACTCAACCCTCTGATGATCTTCACAATCTATCTGATCTAATATCCTCTCGATCTTTCTCAACCAAGTCTCCGCTTCTTCTGGATTAGTGGTCCCATACAAGTCCACTGCTCGCCAGGCACCTATAGTGGGAAAATAGCCTGTTGGCACTCCTTTGGTGGGCAGAATAGCCTGTTGGAATGATCGTTAGGCACATACATACAGTGGGAAAAAATTGCTCGTTGGGCACGTTTGGTGGAAACGTAGCCCGTTGTCACACCTTCCGTAGGCAAAACTGCTCGTTAGCACACATTTAGTGGCAAAACAGCCTATTGGCACGGTCAATAGGTGCTTTCGATGGGAAAAATACCCTGTTGGGTAACATCGATGGGAAACATAGCCCGTTGGCACACCTTCGGTGGGAAAAATAGCAAGTTGGCACGGTCGCTAGGCAAATTTGATAGGAAAAGTAGCCTCTTGGAAAGTTGGCTAGGCTCCTTTGGTGGGAAAACAGCCCGTTGGCATTCTTATGATGGGCAAAATAGTCTGTTGGCACTGTTGTCATGCACTTATAGTGGGAAAACAACCTATTGGCACGGTCACTAGGCACCTTCGATGGGCAAAATAGCCCATTAGCATGGTCGATATGCACCTTTGGTGGGAGAAAGAATTGGTGGGAAAAACAAAAATGATGGCAAGGTTGCTAGGCACCTTGAATGCAAAAAACAGCCCACTGGCACAATCACGAGGCACCTTCGATGGGATAAAAAGCCAGTTATAGCACCTTCGATGGGCAAAATAGATGGTTGGCACAGTCATTAGGCACCTTTAGTGGGAGAAACATTTCATTGGGCAACTTCATTGGGAAAAACAACTTGTTGGCATAGTCGTTATGCACTTTCAGTGGGAAAAATTGCCCGTTGGGCACCTTCGGTGGGAAACACAACCCATTGGCACACCTTTTATGGACAAAACAGCCTATTGGTACGACCTTAGGAGGGAAAAATAGTCCGTTGGGCAGCATCTGTAAGAAACATAACTCTTTGGCATACCTTCGATGGGAAAAGCAACACGTTGGCACAATTGTTAGGCACCTTTGATAGGAAAAGTAACCCGTTCGCACGTTCTCTAGGCTCTTTTTGTTCAAAAACAACCCGTTGGCACTCATTTGGTAGGCAAAACAGCCTGTTGGCACAGTTGTCAGGCACCTTCAGTGGGAGAAACAACCCATTGACACACTTTCAGTGGGCAAAATAGCCCTTTAGCACGGTTGCCAGGCACCTTCGATGGGAAAAAACTTTCTGTTTGGCATTTTCAATGGGAAACACAGCCCGTTGCCCACCTTTAGTAGGGCAAATAGCCTATTGGCACACTCGCTAGGCACCTTTGGTAGGAAAACAGCCCTTTGGTACACCTTAGGTAGGTAAAACAACTTATTGGCATACCTTTTGTGGGTAAAATAGTCTATTGCCATTGTCCCTAGGCATCTTCGATGGGAAAAACAGCCCATTGGCGCACCTTCTATAGGCATAACTGCCTATTGGAACAACTTCAGTCCGACAAATAGCCAGTTGGCACGGTAGCTAGGAAACTTCGGCGCGTAAAACAGCCCATTGGGTGGATAAAACAACCCGTTGAAACAGTAGCTAGGCACCTTCGGTGGTTAAAACAACCCATTGAAACAGTCACTAGGCACCTTCGGTGGGGAAAATAGCCTTTTAGACACCACCGATGGGAAACACAGCTCGTTAGTACCCCTTCGGTGGGAAGAACAACACGTCGGTACACCTTCAATGGGAAACACAACTCCTCGGCACACCGTCAGTGGGCAAATCAACATGTTGGCACACCTTGGCTAGGCAAAACAACCTATTGGCACACGCTCGCTAGGCAAAACAGCACATTGCCATGGTCGCTAGGCACATATGATGGGAAAAATAGCCCGTTGGCATGTTTGTTAGGCACCTTCAGTCAGAAATACATCACTGTTGCACGGTTGCTAGACACCTTCGGTGGCAAAACAGCCAGTTGGCACGATCGTTATGTAATTTTGATGGGAAAAATAGCTCGTTGGAACCCCATGGGTGGGCAAAACAGCCCGTTGGCATGATCACTAGGCACCTTTAGTAGGAGAAACAGCTCGTTGGGCACCATATGTGGGAAACACATCTCGTTGGCATCGTTGCTAGGCATATTCAGTGGACAAAACAATCTGTTGGGCACCTTTGATAGGAAAAATAGTGCATTTGCACATCTTCGTTGGGAAAAATAGCATATTAGCCAGGCACCTTCGGTGGGAAAAACAATTCGTTGGAAACTATCGGTGAGAAAAATAGCCTATTGGCACACCTTTGGTAGGTAAAACAACCCTTTGTCATAATCACTCGGCACCTTCGGTTGTAAAACAACCCGTTAGCACATTCACTAGGCACCTTCGATGGGAAAAGCAGCCCACTGGCACACTTTTGATGGGCAACATAGCCCGTTGGCATGGTGCTAGGCATCCTCGATGAACAAAACAATCGGTTGGGCACCTTCGATGGGAAAGCTGCCTGTTGACACACCTTTGGTAGGAAAAACAACCCATTAGCACAACTTCAGTGGGCAAAACTGCCCTTTAGCATGGTTACTAAGCACCTTTAGTGAGAAAAAACTTTCCATTGGGCACCTTCGATGGGAAACACAACCCGTTGGCACAACTGCCTATAAACTTTCCATTTGGCACCTTCAATGGGAAACACAACCCGTTGGCACATCTTCCATATGCAGAATAGCCCATTAGTATATCTTTAGTTAGCAAAATAGCTTGTTGACATGGTCACTAGGCACCTTCAGTGGGAAAAATAGCCCGTTAGCTAGCATCGGTGGGAAACATAACTCATTAGTACACCTTTGGTGGAAAAAAGAACACATTAGCATGGTCGCTAGATGCCTTAGATAGGAAAAATAACCGTTTCGCATATTCATTAGATACCTTCAGTAGTAAAAATAGCTCGTTGGCACACCTTCTGTAGGAGAAACACCATATTAGCGCATTTGTGAGGCACCTTTGGTGGAAAACATAGGCCACTAGCACACCTTTGACAGGAAAAACAGCACATTGGCACGGTCGCTAAGTGCCTACAATGAGAAAAATAGCCAGTTGGCATGTTCACTACTCACCTTCGGTGGGAAAAACAACCCACTAGCACACCTTTAGTGGGAAAAACACCACCTTGGCATGGTCGCATAGCAAAACTATGGTGGGCAACACAGTCCATTGGCATGGTCGCTAGGCACCCTTAGTGCGAAAAATAGCCCATTGGCACGGTCACTAGGCACCTTTGGTTGGAAAAACACTGTTGTACAGTTGTTAGACACCTTCGGCGACAAAACAACTCGTTGGCATGGTCACTACGTACCTTTCATGGGAAAACAACCCGTTGGCACCCCATCAGTAGGCAAAACCTGCCCGATGACTCGATCACTAGGCACCTTTAGTGAGAAAAACAACCAGTTAGGCACCTTTGGTGGGAAACACATCCTGCTGGCACAGTCGCTAGGCACTTTTGATGGGTAAAATAGGCTATTGGGCACTATCGGTAGGAAAAACAGCCCGTTGTCACACGTTCGGTAGGTAAAACAACTCGTTGGCATGTTCAGTAAGCACCGTCAGTAGGAAAATCAGCTCGTTGGCACACCTTTGATGGGAAAAACACCACGGTGACACAGTCACTAGGCACCTTAGGTGGGAAAAATAGCCAATTGGCACGGTCGCTAGGCACCTTTGGTGGGAAAAATAGCCCGTTGGCACACCATCAGTGGGCAACACAGCCCGTTGACATGGTCACCAGACATCTTCGATGGGGAAAACAGTCCCTTAGGCATCTTTGTTAAGGAAAAAGCCCGTTGGATCACCTTCGGTAGACAAAACAGCCCGTTGACACACCTTTGCTAGGCAAAACATCAAATAAGCACGATTGCTGCACACCCTCGATGGGAAAAATATCCTGTTGGAATGTTTGCTAGGCATCTTCAGTGGGAAAAATAGCCTGTTGGCACATCTTTAGTGGTAAAAACACCAAGGTTTCACGGTCGCTAATCATCTTTAGTGACAAAATAGCTCGTTGGCATGATCACTAGGCACCTTTGGTGGGATAAACAGCCAGTTGGCACCCATTTACAACAGTTCGTTAGTCACCTTTGTTAGGAAAAATAGCCCGTTGGCACTCCTTCGGTGGGAAAAAATAACCCATTGGCATGGTTGATAGGCACCTTCAATGGGAAAAATTTGCCCGTTGGGCACCTTTGATGTGAAACACAGCCAATTGGCACACCTTACGTAGTAAAAACATCCTGTTGGTATACCTTCGGTGGACAAGACAACCTGTTGGCACGGTCACTAAGCACCTTCTGTGGGAAAAACAGCCTGTTGGGCAGCATCGGTAGGAAACAAAGCCCATTAGCACACCTTTGCTGGGAAAAGCAGCACTTTGACACAGTTGCTAGGCTCCTTCGATTGGAAAAATAGCTGATAGTTGTGTTTTGTATGATGTTTTAGGGTTAAATTTGATATTCATTTTATGTTAAATTGGGTGTTGAGGAGGCAATTAGGATTTAATTAGCTTCGTTTTTGTGTTTGAGCGTTTTATTGGGTTAGTCCGACTCTTTGAGCTTAAATTGTATATTTTTAAGGTACTTTAATGTGTGTGCTAGTGTTGCAGGGTAAACAAGGAAGAACGGTGAAGATCTGAAGAGTTTTGAGCTAAAAGACGCAGGCCACGATTGAGCACAGTGGCCATGACCGTGACAGAAGAGGAAGAGTCAGAAGTAATCAGGCCACGATCTGCATCATGGGCCACGATCGTGGCAGAGAGCATCAAGTCAGGCCATGATCATGCACTTTAGGACGAGCAAACATTTAAGTGTGGGGATGTTGATAGTAGTGTTTTGTATGATGTTTTAGGGTTTAATTTATTATGCATTTTGTGTTAAATTGAGTGTTAAGCAGGCAATTAGGGTTTAATGAGATTAGTTTTTATGTTTAAGTGTTTTATTAGGTTAGTTTGACTCTTTGAGCTTAAATTGTTTATTTTTTAAGTACCTTGATATGTGTGCTAGTGTTGCAGGGTAAATAGGGAAGAACGGTGAAGTTCTGAAGAGTTTAAGGCTAAAAGACATAGGCTGTAATCGTGCACAGTGGCCATGATCGTGACAGAAGAGGAAGAGTCAGAAGCAACTAGGCCACGATCGTGATAGAGAGCATCAAGTTAGGCCATGATCATGATAGAAAGGAAAAACAGCAGGCCACGATCGTGGTAGACAAGGCCACAATCATGCCCTACGTTAGGCTGATAAAAAACTCAAATTTTGGGTGATTTTTTGGACCATTTCGACCCCAAGTTTTACCTAGGGCTGCTACAGAATAAATAGAGCAATATTTAGTAGTTGTCAAGAGGATATTACAGAGCCATTTTTTTAAAAAGAGTGAGATTCTGTCAAAAATATGAGGGAAAACCTTCATAGAGATCAATTGATTGAGGAAAGA
This sequence comes from Erythroxylum domingense, assembly GCA_025594535.1. Classification (NCBI taxonomy): domain Eukaryota; kingdom Viridiplantae; phylum Streptophyta; class Magnoliopsida; order Malpighiales; family Erythroxylaceae; genus Erythroxylum; species Erythroxylum domingense. The sequence goes on from JANQBM010483979.1 coordinate 10,642, forward strand.
GACGAAGGAAGAGAGGCACGAAGATACGCTTAACGCGACGTACTTCCTAGAACTGATAGTTTCCTACAGTTGCAACTCCGAGATCCATTTCGATAGTATCTTATAGTTTTTATTTCGACTTCTTTGATGTATGGAATTTAAGATTGACTAGAATTACTTGTCGTTGACTGTTGATTTTTCTATCTAAACTCACATTCGTGTTTATTTATTCTTGAGATTAATAAAATTATGTTTTATTTCAATTTATTGTGATTCAATTCGATTCTTCATAACTAGGTAATAAACTGAGAGGGTAAGCCGATGAAAATCATGGATTTAGATTAACGAAAGTTAGGCAAATTAATAGGTAGAGAATTGAATCAAACTGGTAGAGTCATGTAACGAGAGATCGAGTACAGATTCCGGTAGGTTAATAGACAGCGTTAGAACTAATTTAGGTTTTGGCCAAATTATTGATTAAGAGATCACAATTTGCATAATTTGAATTAGGGATTATTAATTAGGGTTAAGAATTATAACTCGAGAGAGAGTAATTCACCCTAGGATCGTCTAGGCTCATTAAATTAGAATTTTCACAATTGGGTAGATTTTCTTTAATTTTGAATAAATTCCTCCTCTCTCTTAATTGGTCACTACTAGGTTGAATTTTGGATTATTTGTGTGAGTTGCTACTGTTTGTTCTTTTGGTGATTTAAATTCTAGTATTTTATTCTCGATTGATTTAAATTTCTGCAGTAGTTGTTAAATTAGGTTTTACGAACTTAACTGCCATTAGATTTTAGGACTAGCTCCCTTCCTCGTAGGATCGACACCTTAGGTACTACGCGAATGACTCGTGCGCTTGCGGTAATTACCAAGGTTAAAAATTAGTAAAAGTTAGAGCGTCTATCCTTAGGTGAACAATAGCCCGTTGAAACACCTTCGGTAGGCAAAATAGCCTGTTGGCACACCTTTAGAGGGATAATTAACACATTGGCATGTTCGCTAGGCACACCTTCGATGGGAAACACAACCCATTGGCATGGTCATTGGGCATCTTCAGTGGGCAAAACAGTCAATTGGGCACCTTCGATGGGAAAAACAGCCTATTGGCATACCTTCAGTAGGCAAAACAACGTGTTGGCACAACTTCAATAGGCAAAACAACCCTTTGACACGGTCGCTATGCGCCTTTAGTGCGAAAAACTGCCCCGTTGGGCAGTTTCTACAAGAAACATAACCTGTTGGCGAACCTTCCGTTGGCAAAATAGCCAGTTGGCATGTTCATTAGGCACCTTCGGTGGGAAAAACACTATAGTCGCACGGTCGCAAGGCATCTTTTGTGGGCAAAATAGCCCGTTGGCACGATCACTAGGCACCTTTGGTGGGATAAACAGCCATTTGACATACATTCGGTGGGCAAAACAACTAGTTGGCACAGTCCTTAGGCACCTTCAGTGGGAAAAATAGTTCATTAGGCACTTTTATTGGGAAAAATAGCAGGTTGGCAATCCTTTGGTAGGCAAAATAGCCCGTTGGCACAGTCTCTAGGAAGCTTCAGTGGGAAAAAATTGCTCGTTGGGCACCTTCAGTGGGAAATACAACCCGTTGGCACACCTTTCATAGGCAAAATAGCCCGTTGGTGCACCTTCAGTGGACAAAACAGCTCGTTGGCTTGGTCATTAGGCACCTTCGATAGGAAAAACAACTCATTGGGCAGCATCGGTAGGAAACATAGCTCATTGGAAAACCATCGGTGGAGAAAATAACACGTTGGCATGGTCACTAGGCACCTTCGATGGGAAAAATAGCCCGTTGGCACACCTTTGGTGAGAAAAACACCACGGTCACATGTTTGCTAGACACCTTCGGTGGGAAAAATAACTCGTTGCCACGTTCGCTAGGCACCTTTGGTGGGAAAAATAGCACATTACCACGTTTGCTAGGCACCTTTAGTAGGAAAAACAACTTATTGGTACAATCGCTAGGCATCTTTGGTGAGTAAAACAATATGTTGGGCACCTTTAGTGGGCAAAATAGCCTGTTGAAACGTTCGCTAGGCACCTTCAGTGGGAAAAACAATCCATTGGACACCTTCAGTGGGAAAAATAGCCCATTGGCACACCTTCAGTAAGCAAAATAGCCCACTAGCATTGTCACTAGGCACCTTAGGTAAGTAAAACAACTCGTTGGCACGTTCGCTAGGCACGTTTGGTGGGAAAAGTAACCCACTGGTACACCTTTGACGGGCAACACAGCCCGTTGGCATGGTTGCTAGGCATCTTCGATGAACAAAATAGTCAGTTGGGCACCTTTGTTGGGAAAAACAACCTATTAACATACCTTTGATAGGAAAAACAACCAGTTGGCAGACCTTCGGTGGATAAAACTGCCCTTTGGCACTGTTGCTAGGCACCTTTAGTGGGGAAAAACTTTCCATTGGGCACCTTCGATGGGAAACACAACCCGTTGGTACAACTTTCTTAGGCAAAACAACCCGTTGGCATACCTTCGGTTGACAAAATAGTCTGCTAGTATGGTCACTAGGCACCTTTAGTGGGAAAAATGGCTCGTTGGGTAGCATCGGTGGGAAGCATTCCCCATTGGCATACCTTCAGTGGTCAAAACAACACATTGGCACGGTCACTAGGCGCCTTAGATGGGAAAATAAACTGTTGGCACGTTCGCTAGACACCATTGGTGGTAAAAACAACTCATTGGCACACCTTTGGTGGGAAAAACACCACGTTGGCAAGTTCATGAGGCATCTTTGGTGGGAAACATAGCCTGTTGGCACATCTTCGAAGGGAAAAATAACACGTTGGCACTTCACTAAGTGCCATCAGTGGGAAAAATAACTCGTTGGCACACCTTCGGTGGGAAAAACACCACCTTGGCATAACCGCAAAGAAAAACTTCGGTGGCCAACACAACCTATTGACACGATCGCTCAACACCTTCAATGGAAAAAATAGCCCTTTAGCACACCTTTGGTGGCAAAAATAGCACATTGACATGGTCGTAAGGAAACTTCGATAGGAAAAACAACCTATTAGCACACCTTCCATGGACAAAACAGCTCGTTGGGAGAGTCCCTATGCACCTTCAGTGGGAGAAACAACCTATTGGGCACCACCGGTGGCAAACACAGCCCGTTGGTACACCTTCAGTGGGAAAAATAGCACATCGGCATGGTCATTAGGCACTTTCGATGGCCAAAATAGCCTGTCGACATAGTCGCCAGACACCTTCGATGCAAAAAATAGTCCATTGATGCACTTTAAGTGAGCAAAACTGCTCGTTGGCACAATCGCTAGGCACCTTCGGTGGGAAAAAAACTGATTGGCACACCTTTGGTGGGCAAAACAGGCCATTGGCATGCCCTTAGTGGGTAAAACAACCCATTTCCACAGTCACTAGGAACCTTCGATGGGAAAAAATAGCCCGTTGGCACACCATTGGTAGACAAACCAGCCCGTTGGAACACCTTCGGTCAAGAAAATAGCCTGTTGATTTGGTCGCTAGGCACCTTTGGTGGGAAAAACAACCCATTTGCACACCTTTGATAAGCAAAACAGCCCGTTTGCACACCTTTGGTAGACAAAATAGCCCATTGGCACAGTCACTAGACACGTTTGGTTGGCAAAATAGTCGATAAAGCACCTTCGGTGGGAAAAATAGCCCGTTGGCACATCTTCGGTAGGCAATAAAACATATTGGAACACCTTCGCTAGGCACCTTCAGTGGGAAACATATCGTGCTGACACACCTTCGGTGGGAAAAAACAGCACATCAGAATAGTCGCTAGGCACCTTCTGTGGGCAAAATAGCCCATTGACATGGTTGCCAAGCATCTTCGGTAAGAAAAATAACCCATTAGGCACCTTCAGTGGGAAACACAACCTGTTGGCACACCTTTGGTGGGCAAAATAACCTATTGTCACAGTCACTAGGCATCTTCAGTGGGTAAAATAGTCAGTTAGCATGGTCGCTAGGCTCCTTTTTTGGGGAAAACAACCAGTTGGCACACCTTTGGTGGGAAAAACAACATGTTGGTAGGGTTGCTAGGCACCTTCAGTGGGCAAAATAGCCCGTTGGTGCAACCACTAGGCATCTTCGGTGGGATAAACAGCCAGTTCGCACACCTTTGGTGGGAAAAACACCATGGTCGCACGGTAGACACCTTTGGTGGGCAAAATAGTCCGTTGTCACATTCGTTAGGCACCTTTAGTAGGTAAAACAACCCATTGGCAAGTTTGCTAGGGACCTTAGATGGGAAAAATGACACGTTAGCAAGCCTTCAGTGGGCAACACAACTCGTTGGCACGGTTGCTAGGCATCTTCGGTAGGAAAATTAGTCCGTCGGCCACATTCGATGGGAAAAACAGCTCGTTGGAGCACCTTCAGTTGGCAAAATAGCCCGTTGGCACACCTTCACTAGACAAAACAACATATTGGCACAGTTGCTAGGCACTTTTGACGGGATAAGTAGCCCATTGGCATGTTCACTACGTACCTTTGATGGTAAAAATAGCTCATTAGCACACCTTCGGTGGGAAAAACACCACAGTTGCACAGTCTCTAGGCTTCTTCAGTGGGCTAAATCGCTTGTTAGCGTGATCACTAGGAACCTTAGTGGGATAAACAACCAGCTGGCAAATATTCGGTGGGCAAAATAGCCAGTTGGCATGGTCATTTGGCACCTTCAATGGGAGAAACAATTCATTGGGCACCTTTGATGGGAAAAATAGCTCGTTGGCACTCCTTCAGTGGGCAAAACAACCCATTGGCACGACCGCTAGGCATCTTTAGTGGGCAAAAACTACCCGTTGGGCACCTTCGATGGGAAACAAAGTACATTGGCAAGTTCACTTGGTAACTTCGGTGGGAAAAGCAACCTATTGGGTCACTTTTGGTGGGCAACACAACCCATTGGCACAATTGCTAGGCATCTTCGTTGAGCAACACAGTCAGTTGGGCACATTAGATGGGAAAAATGGCACATTGGCACACCTTCAGTGGGCAAAATAATCCATTGACACACCTTCGGTGGGTAAAACAAACCCTTAGCATGCTTGCTAGGCACCTTCAGTGGGAAAAAACTTTCCGTTGGGCACCTTCGATGGGAAACACAGCCTATTGGCATACCTTGCATAGGCAAAACAACCGATTAGCACACCTTTGGAGGACAAAACAACCCATTGGAATGGTTCCTAGGCACCTTTAGTGGGAAAAAAGAGCCCTTTGGGTAGCATCGGTGGGAAACACATCCTATTGGCACATCTTCGGTGGGAAAAACAGCACATTGGCAGAGTCGTTAAGCAACTTCGTTGTAAAAAATAGCCCATTGGCATGTTTGCTAGACACCTTCGGTGGGAAAACAACCTGTTGACACACCTTTGGTAGGAAAAACAGAACGTTTGCATGATCGTAAGGCACCTTCGGTGGGAAAAATAACCCATTGACATGGTCGCTACGCACCTTCGTCGGGCAAAATAGCCTGTTGACACATTTGTAAGGCACCTTTGGTGGGAAACGTTGCCCATTGGCACACTTTTGGTGTGAAAAATAGCACATTAGCATCATTGCTATGTGCCTATGATGGGAAAAATAGCACGTTGATAGATTTGCTAGGCACCTTCGGTTAGAAAAACACCTCGTTGGCACACCTTCAGTGAGAAAAACACCACCTTGGCATAGTCGCAAGGCACAACTTTGGTGGACAACAAACCTCGTTGGCAAGGTCACTAAGCATCCTACGTTGCCCATTGGTGGATAACACACCTTCGACAGTAAAAACAGCACGTTGGCACGGTTGCTAGGCAAATTTGTCCACAAAATAGCCCGTTGGGATGTTCGTTTTGCACTTTTAGTGGGAAAATAGACCGTTGGCACACCTTTGGTGGGAAAAACACCACGTTCGCACTATCATTAGACACCTTTGGGGGGAAAAATATCCCGTTGGCACAGTCACTAGGCACCTTTGGTGGGTAAAACAAACCATTGGCATATTTACTAGGCACCTTCGGTGGAAAAAACAACACGCTGGTACACCTTTGATGGCCAACACAGCCTGTAGACACGGTCGCTAGACATCTTCGATAGGCCACACAATTCGTTGGGCTCCTTTGGGGGGAAAAACAACCAGTTCGGACAGCTTTGGTAGGCAAAATAACCAATTTGGACACCTTTGTTAGGCAAAAAAGCAAGTTGACACGATCGCTAGGCACATTCGATGGGAAAAATAATCCGCTGGCACATTCACTAGGCACCTTTGGTAGGAAAAACAGCCCATTGGCATGATCGCTAGGAACCTTTGGTGGGCAAGATAGCTTATTGCGACTCCTTTAGTGGGCAAAATAGTCCGTTGACACAGTTGGTAGGCACCTTTGATGGGAAAATTAACCCATTGGGCACATTCGGTGAGAAACACAACCCATTAGCACACCTTCGAATGGGCAAACAGCCTGTTGGCACGTTCTCTAGGCATCGTCGGTAGGAAAAACAACCCTTTAGCACACCTTCGATGGACAAAACAGGCCGTTGGCACCTCATTAGTGGGCAAAATATCCCATTGGCACAATCGTCAGGCACCTTTGGTGGGAAAAACAGACAGTTGGCCATCTTTTGTGGGAAACACAATATATTGGCACCCCTTCGGTGGGGCAAATAGTCCGTTGGCACATTCGCTGGGCACCTTTGGTGGGAAAAACATCCCTTTGGCACACCTTCGGTAAGTAAAATAGCCCGTTGCCACTACTTTGGTGGGCAAGACAACCCATTGTCATAGTTGCTAGGTAACTTTGGTGGGAAAAATGGTCCATTGGCACACCTTCGGTAGGCAAAATAGCCCATTGGAACACCTTCAGCTAGGCAAATAGCCAGTTGACACAGTCGCTAGGTACTTTTAGTTGGCAAAACAACCCATTGGGCACCTTTGGTGGGC
>JANQBM010486281.1:0-39524 GCA_025594535.1 Erythroxylum domingense
GTTAGATACTGCTCTTGATTTACTTGAATTAACACTTAATTCAAGTAAATCAAGAGCAGTATCTAACAACACGTCATGACCCCCAGTTGATCGAAAATTCAGTGGTTTGATTATGAACCCTTCCATATGCAATTTTGCCATATAAATTGTTCTTTCACCATCTATACCCTACTTGGTTCAGAGTATGGTTAAATTGTTAACTCCCACTAGACTAACTACGTCATATCTAGTCCAAGTGATATTAGATCTTGTCCTAAGGATCTTATTACTCTATATATCAATAAAGACTCTCTTCATGAAACATATCTGCTCTAGCTAGAGAATCCCAAGTAATGACCCAAATAAGAGGCTGTAGGTATCATCTCCTTCTATCAGGAGTGGTGAATCCTTTATTAGCTACTCAATTACCTCCAAATACCTCAACATGTATCCAATCATCACCCTATGAGTAACCCCTGAAAGGCATTGATGAATGGAGTCAAAACATAGGATCAGTATCTGAAATATCCTTGAGCACCTCAAGTCAAAGGATAATTGCACCATTGCTATGATGAGACTATCATTGACACTGGAATAGAATATCCATATGATTGTCTCATAGTAGGTCAATCTAATGTACCTACTAACCTTAGTAAGTATCCATATGTTAACTCTAAATAACTCATGTCTACTGTTTATGAGATCTACTGTTTGATCTAATTAAGAAGTATGACATACGCTAATCTATCCAGATTAATGATATCCCATCTCATTGATCCTATGACTATGAAAAGTTTAGATACTAACATAATTACACATGACAGGAATCTCATTATCATGATCTCATCATGATTTCCCCATGCTATGTGTTGTATCAAGGACTTTATTAAATCAAATTAAGATCAACATCAAATCCATAAATGTATGAACATTGAAATAATGAAAAATTCCTTTATTAATCATAAATTTTTTGTACAATAAGTGCTAAAGGTGATTGCTTTTAGAGCACTTCTTTAACAATAAGGAAATCATCCATAGAGAAAAAAAAAGTAATGCTTGAGAGTTAATTGAGCTTCAAAAAGGAGAGAAGACCATTAGTGTGAAATAGGACTGTAAGCAAAATTAAAGCAAAATGGTGAAGTTGACTAGTTAGTGACCTAATGACAAGGGAGTAAGTGATCGAAGCTCTGATGAATGACGGTCATAACTATAACAGTCCTAAGGTAGAAAAATTCCTTATCAGGCAAGTTCTGACCCGCAAGTGGAGAGACCTAATTTAGACTTAATTTTCCTATTTTTACATATATATCTCATTCTTTGAGACCCTATTCTATTCACCACTTTGGGCTTATATTGAATTGAGAAATGAATTTGATTTTCCATTTTTAAAATTTTTTTAGATATATTAATATATATAAGGTATCTTTCAAATAATTCAAATATAAGCAATTGGATGTTTGACTCAGGCCTATATAACATTACCAAATAATAGAAAGATTCCAAAACTCCACCTTATCTTAAGGCATGCTTAATAGAAAAAGGTTAAAAATAAGAATACAATGTCAATTACAAGGAAGTCTTTGCTTCAGTTACATTATTTAACAAAATTAGATTTTATGTTGGAAATATATAATTCATGGTCTATCATAGATGTCAAATAAGTTCTCATATGTGGAACTTTAAAGAAGCAGGTATTTGTTGATCAACCTCTTTGTTATGTTAAATTTAGATAAGCAAGAAAAATGTATAAATAAAAGAAAGCTTTTTATGAACTAAAACAAATCCTAAAGTCTTGGAATAGTCATATCAAAAATATTTCTTAATTAAAGGAAGAATTTCCAAGTGTACTTATGAAAATAAACCTTTTCTTATGCAATTTAAAGGTAATGGAAAAATGATCATGGTTTGCTTATATATGAATGAATTGAGTTATACTAACAACAATGAGGTGATGAATGAGTAGTTTAAAAATTCTATGATGTGTAGATTTGATATGTCTAGTTTTAGTCTATTATATTATTTCCTTAGCATATAAATTTTTCAATCCATAGGTAGACTATTTATCTCATAGAAAAGGTATATATAAGAAATCTTATTAAGATTTAAAATATAAAAAGTAAAGTTGATAGGCCCCTCTCCTTAAATGACTAGGCGGCTTGCCTGGTACCCTACGATGACTCTCCAGTCAATATTTGATCCAACTAGAAAGTTCCCATAGATCTAAGCATGTTGTCCTTTTTTGAAAAGCCTTAACTCAATATTAAGAAATATAAAAAGTAGTTTTTTAAAATCATTTTATTAAAAATTTCTGCAACATAACGACTACATTTTAACATTCCTAAAACTTCCAAAGTCCTTCTAAAAGTTCATATCACTTATATATTCACACCAAATTCTCCAATACAAATTTTGTACTTCAAGTCCACTCATAGGCAATCTCAAACAATTAAATTAATAGATTTAAAAATTATAAAACATGTTTATGCATTTAATTTAAAAACCTTTATATACATGCGTTCTTTACACAAAAATACATTCAAAACACATTTGTGGATATGCAATAGTTCCTAAAAAGTATTTATAAGGAAATAATGCCTACACAGGCATGTAACAAAGTTGACTACTCATGTGGTGGAATCCATGATGCTGAAGTCTCTGAGCGTGCACCTGGGAGGTTTCATTTTATAACCAAAAAATAGAGTGTGAGTTAAAACAAGCTTAGTGAGTGTTATAATTTCTATTAAAATCATGATTAACAATTTAAAACTCTTAAACAAATACATTTCATTTCATATAGTACAATGCTAATATAAAACATATATGTTTCTTAAAACCAAATTTCTCAAATTGCTTTTAAAGAAAATAATGGCGTATGAACTTTCTTACACAATATAGCCCACCACTAATTTCTTTACCATATGGTCTCCCTGAGCATAAAGTCATAGAGATAGTTTTACATTGCTTACTCATGACTAGTTAACCAGTAGTTATAGAGTTATTTCCATATCGTTTTCTTGCACTAGTTTAATCCTTATACACTGGTAGTTACTGAACTAATTCTAGATCACTTACCCGTAACAATTTTTGTTAGCATTATACATTCTCCATACATGCAGAGGGCGACTCACTAGAATACTGGTAGATATAATACCATCGGCTATTAGTAACGATGCCCCCCAGACACTGCCATGCACGATCAAAATACTCTGACCAATATAATAACAAGTATAAAACCTAACGGTGTATTATAGGTTAAAAAATCCTTTTTATTAGTACCTTAACTTTTGGCATGGAATTTATATACTTAGTAAATAAAGAGCAACTCATACATTTACAACTCATATCAATTTTGAAATAAATTATGGGAGGATTTTACATTAATAATAATACTAATAAGACTCATAAGCATACAATTCAATGCATAATTTAAAATCACATGTAATTAATTCTTTTGCGAAGAATTAATTCATATAAAACAATTAAAATACACTCACTGTTTTGTAAATTTATCACCAAGCACACTCACGCATTTTGTGCCTTTCCTTTACCTACATAAATCGCATTTCATTTAGGCATTTATTTCCAAATTTAGAAATAAGGCATTAAAACTATATTTTCAGTTTTAACCAAATTCGAGATTTGTGTTTAATTGCCTAACAAGTATGCTAATTTTATTTCTACTTTAACTTCCATAAGTTAATCTATTATTCTTCATTAATTCTATTCAAGAAGAATTTGAGTGTCATTTACACATATTTCTAAATATTTTTCAATCATTTAAGCATCATTGTCACATATTTGAATGAGTGAGACTCTCTAGAATTATGAAGTGATAAAGTGACTTATTTTGAGTTGTAAGATTTGGTTGGAGCATTATATTATTGTAGTTGGGGGTAATCTAAGTAGGGTTGAGGTTCCTCTTTACCTTAGACAAAGATTGTAAAAGGATTACTTTTTGCCAAGAAAGATTGTCCAAAGATTTTTTTTGCTTTAAAAGAAGAATTATAATGAAATTCTAGGAAGAGTTTTAAGAATAACTGCAAGCAAGGATTATATTCCAAATCATTATAACCCTCATTAAATTATTGTTCAATTGTTTTATTAATTTATATTAAGTTAATTTTCTTATTCTTATTTATATTGATTATTACTAATTGAGTATATTAGATATAAAAGTTTGTTAAATTTTATAAACACCCAATTAGGCCATTAGGGACTAAAAGCTATTTTATTATGTAATTTCTTTAGTTTTTGTAATTGATGATGTAAATCTTTACTTATGTGGATTTATGAAGGTTGACAAAAAAAATTGCATACTAATGTCTATCCCGTTAGCTCGACTTTATTCTCTAGCTTCAATTGATTTCTTTTTATCTTTTTTTATTTAGATTATAACACTCTGATTCTCATTAGTTTTGAAAATCACATAATTTCAATAATAGCACTATGATAGTCCTTATATAAGTAGAATTTTGAATTAACTATATCAACCTTATCTTGTTTTGAATGGACCAAGCACAAGGATTGGATTCTTTTTTATCATGAAGCATTGCTGGGAAATAATTGCATCTTTAATTATTTGTTAAATATGGTGGACTGTTGACATAAACAATATGCCATATTGATTTTACATAATTTTTGGACTCGAAATTTTTTCTATTCCATTTCCATTTCTATACATCTTAGTCCTATATTAGAATTAATAATAGACATCTCCATGTTTAGTATTTTCCTTGCATGATAAAGATAGAAATCATGCCTTATATAAATAAATAATCAGTCTTCATTCAATTCCTTTATATTTAATATATAAAGGTAACAACAGCAACAACCTAGTAAAAATCTCACTAAAATAGGGGGTTTAGGGTGGTCCATTCACTCTAATTGAGGGTCTTACATAGAAAAAGAATTAACGAAAGGTAAATCCATTCACCAAAATAGTATTGCTAGGTTTGGAAATTTTGTTTGAGCCTCACTTGGCTTTACCTGACCTGACATTAACATATTTAGCATGATTTGTTCAGGCATCGAACCAACTAAGGTTTTATTTAATTTTAGACTTTAAATTGGATTCAAACTCAGTCTTGCATTGAGAAGAATTTAAGTGTCATTTACATATATTTGTAAATATTTTTCAATCATTTAAGCGTCATTGTCTCATAGCTGAATGAGTGAGACTCTCTAAAATTATGGAGCGATAAAGTGGCTTATTTTGAGTTGTAAGATTTGTTTGGAGCATTATATTATTGTACTTGGGGGTAATCAAAGTGAGAGTTAGGTTCCTATTCACCATAGAAGAAGATTGTAAAAGGATTAATTTTTGTCAAGAAAGATTGTACAAAGATTATTTTTCACTTTAAAAGAAGAATTATAATGAAATTCTAAGAAGAGTTTTAGGAATAAATGTAGGCAAGGATTATTTTCCAAATCATTATAATCCTTATTAAATTATTATTCAATTGTTTGATTAATTTATATTAAGTCATTGTTCTTATCCTTATTTATATTGATTATTGCTAATTGAGTATATTAGTTATAAAAGTTTTTTAAATTTTATAAACACCCAATTTGACCCCTCTCCTCTTGGGTGCCATTAGGGACTAAAAACTATTTTTTTATGTAATTTCTTTAGTTTTTTGAGATTGATGATGTAAATCTTTACTTATGTGGATTTATGAAGGTTAACAAAAAAAATACATACTAATGTCTATACCCTTTAGCTCAACTTCACTCTCAAGCTTCAATTGATTTCTTTTTATCTTCTTCTTATTTAGATTATAACACTTTGATTCTCTTTAGTTTTGAAAATAACATGACTTCAATAATAGCTCTATAATACTCTTGACATAAATAGAGTTTTGAATTAACTATATCAACGTTATTATTCTTTCATGTTTTGAATGGAGCAAACACAAGGATTGAATTCTTTTTTAACATGAAGCACCGCTAGGAAATAATTGCATCGATAACTTTTTGTTTACTACAGTGGATTGTTGACATAAACAATATGCTATATTGATTTTACATAATTTCTAAACTCAACATTTTTCCATTTCCATTTCCATTTCCATACATCTTAGTCCTATATTAGAATTAATAATAAACCTCTCCATGTTTAGTAGTTTCCTTACATGATAAAGAGAGAAATCGTGCCCTATCCAAGTAAATAATCATTCTTCATTCAATTCCTTCATATTTAATGTATATAGGTAACAACAACAACAACAACCCAGTAAAAAATTCACTAAAACAGGGGGTCAGGAAGGTCTAGTAATATGCAGCCTTACCCTAAATAGTATACAGGTTGTTTTTAAATGATCTACATAATAATAATAAGAACAACAAAAACAAAAAAAGCAACAACAACAATAACAAAAATAATAAGATTTTTGTTGTTCATATCAATAAATATTTTTTAATATGGTCAAACTAATTTAAGTATTATTTATTAATTATCCTGAATTTTATATAATTATTAAATGAGAAAATATTACTATTCCTAAATAAAGTTATTAATTATAAAAGAATGGTAGTAAAATTTCAAGTTCTAGTAAATAAAATACTAATGAATGAGATGTGTAATCATTTAAAGATGATATGTAAATAAATTAATTCTTTTAAGACAATATTAGTAAAGAATCAATAATTAAATTAAATAATTTAAAAATTAAATTTAACTTTGAGAAAAGAATCAAGTTTGGCTATGTTTGAAGGGGCTTTGAGTAGTTGGAAACCTAATCAGGCTTTAGATAAACCTGTGAGTCCCAAACTCTTTCAGTCCTCAAGTTGAGTTTGGGTCCTTATAACTTGCTAATGTTGTCCCTAAACATAATAATTTACATATTACAATTAATAAATTGAATGTCTTATACAACAAAAGAATTAAGGAAAGGTAAAATCCATTCACCAAAGTATTATTGCTAGGCTTGACAATTTTTTCTGAGCCTTACTTGGCTTGACCTGAAGTTAACATATTCAGCCTAATTTGTTAAGGCATCGAACCAAGTAAGGATTGTTTTTAGGTTTTAGACTTCAAATTGGATTCAAATTTAGTCTTACTAGTTTGTCCCGACCCGAAGCCTAAACCATCTCCTTACTCTTATATGAAATAATATTATTTTATATTAGTCAAAAGGACATTGTTTCATATAACATTGTTGGTGCAAAGTTTTATATTGAAATGACATCATCTTGACTATCATTAAAAGACTTGGTTTAAGTTTAGAAATGACAGCCCATTTTTCTCCAACCAATATTGTAGCATAATTGGAAATGAATTCAGTAATTCCTAACCTTGAACCCTTTGCTACAAATGATTATACGTTGTTGCTTCATTTTTGAATTCCAATTTCTGTTGTTCGTTACTTATTTGGTATTCATTAGTAAACATCCTTCTTGCTAAAAGGCTCTGTAATTGTAAGTTGTTACATTAGTTGTGTTGTGCATGTAAAATCTATACAAATTAGATAATTAGAAGCACTAGGAATATAGTATAAATTGAAATCAAAGGCATGCATCTTTACTTCTATTCAAATTTGAATCCATTCTTAACCATATAGATCATTTCCGTGGGATTTTACAGATATTTTAGCATTTTGCATGTGATTAGTGACCTAACATGAAAAACTAGCCTATATTAGAAGAAAAGAATTGCAATGTTATGTCATGAACTGTAAAATCATTTCCTATATCTTCAATGCTTTTACTGAGGAGTCTCTAAAAGGTGAGATAAAATTGCACTATTAGGAGCTAAAAATGTTGGTCATCAAAATCCCTTTTTCAAATATGTCATTGACTTAATTTTAGTGGATTAGAAGTGGTAGATAGACTTTTTTTTTACATAGAGTTATGTAATAGAAAGAAAATCATATCTGGAGGTCAAACATTTTTTTATACCTAACCTAATAAGAGGGAAGACTAAAATAATTGTCACAAGTTATAATAGCAACAAAACAAAGTTTTTGATAACTAAGATGATCATTAGTGAAGAATAACCACTCTCCATTGTTAATAGTAAAAACTTCAGGATGGTGTTCAACTCACTCCAACTTGCCTTTAAGATCCCAACCCGAAATACTATGAAGAAAGAAAATTTTTAGCTTTAAGAACATCAAAAGAAAGAAATATTAAAAATGATGTCGAGTAGTATGGATAAGTAGCCATCACATTTATATTAAATATATGGACAACTAATAACTAAAAGAAGGGTTATATGGTGATGATAGAACACTATATTGACAATGAGTGAACTCTATACAATTGACTATAGAGGTTAATTATATTTTAATATTATTATCATTTATTTGTTAATTATATTATAATTGATATTTTCATTTTTTAAATGGTAGATTTATTTATGTCTCAGTGTTATATACAAGTGAAAGGTTGACAAACATATTGGTGGATTGCTTAATGGATTGAAACATCGACACGAAGATATCAACCATAATTCTCAATAATTGTAGCTCAAATGATGCGATGACAGAAAAGTTAAAAAAACAAGTTATGAATTATTGGGAGCTTATTGATTGGTTAAAAGTTATTCCATATTGTTTTTCTGCGTATATCGTGAATTGAATTATAAAGGACAGGTTAGAATTGATAAAGAAAGTAGTAAAGCTAATCTAGAAGAGCATAGTATATTAAAGCGCAAGACCCAAAAGAATGAGAAATATGAAGAAATTACATAACAACTACGTATTCTATGCATGAAGAAGTTAGTTTTAGATTGTCCTACTATACAAAATACAACATTCAAGATGTCGAACTTTATAACCAAGCATGTTTAAATGTTCAGTAGGCTGAGATACAGAGATTATTAGTATACTTTCCTATAGATAAAAGAGTAATAGGAGTTGGTTAAAGCACTTTGTGCGAAGTTGGAGTTATTTTATGATGCTACTTATTTGTTCTCAATAATAAAATATTCAACTTTACACATTTGCTTTAGCACCATATGCAAAATTGAGGAATCTTTATATTGTTTGATATTTGATTCCAATAAGGTGATCTAGGTCATAACAAAGTAGATGGTGGAGAAACTCAATTCTCATTGGTATATGGTTAGACAAACTACAACAGTCATTTAGGTGTTGGCCCTCAGATATAAGATGGAGGACTATATTTTTATTATCAGAAGTTATCTGGTGATCATGCTAAAGAACATGTTGATATCATTAAATAATTATGGCATGATTTGTCTAATGTTTATCAACTAAGATTGGACAAAGATAAGGATCATAATAGTTTGTTATCAACTTCTATTTCAACTTCATTTGGTGTTTCGTAAGACTGGTATGTGTCCTAAATTTGCATAACTCTTATAAAAAACAAGGCTAGGACTTTTTACATTAGGATGGAGTTGGACAACTATTTCGAGGGAGGTGTTCTGACTGGAGTTAAAATGTGCAGTTTGATGTATTGATAGGGTGGAAGACATATGGAACTGCATTTTTTTATCATGCAAACAATTGCATGAGACCTCTTAATAATTCCAATATTTACTATTGCTTTGGAGTCTACTTTTAGTACTAACAGTCAAATAATTAGTCCTCATCATACTCGACTTCATCTTAATACTTTGAAAGCCTTTATATGTCTTAAATTGGTTAGATGATGAAAATATTTAGGGTAAATTCTATTCTTTATGATATATTAGTTTTGTTTACCTTAATAATTTTAACAATCTTATATTATATTATCTTGTATTATCTATTTTATATTGATATAAATACAGTGACCAGTCTTCCAACAGAAAATATCTTTAAACAAAAATTTGATGATAAAGGCATATTTAATTGTTAATTATCATATGTTGAATATTCATTTAATACAATTGTTGTATAATTGGGTATAATTTATATAATAATATTTTTATAAGTGGTTTGAACTATTAATAATCCTAATTACAATGATTAGCTAACCTCTGTTCTCTATTGTGAGTTTGTTTTCTTTAATCTTACTTCTCGATTTACTATTTTTTTATTTGATTACTTTGGTTTTTAAATTTAAAGATATAAATCTTTACTTGTATGGTTTTATGCAAGTTAACAAAGAAAATTATGTACTGTTGTCTTTGCCTTTTAGCTCAACTTCAATCTCCAGTTATAATTGATAACTTCCTTTTGTATCTTTTATTATTTAGAAAGTAATAATACTATGATTCACTTTTGTTTTTAAATAATGATTTTCATAATAGTATTGTAAAACTTGTTACATAAGCAGACTCATGAATTAATATTGTTCTTTCATATTTTGAATGAACCAAGTAGCATTTTACTGTTAAACTTAGATAAAAGAATAACAGTTAGAAACAAAAAAAGAGATAATAGATTGAAGCTACATTAATTTTGAAAATAAGAAAATAGATTTTAATATTTTTATAAAAAACAAGACACTGAACTTGATAATATTAATTTAATAAAAATAAAATAAATATAGATTACTTATTAAAGATGAGATAATTTGACAAAAAAGAGCAAGTTAGAACATTCAAAACTATATTTAAAAATTGCACTTAAGGCTTATAATATTAGACTTCTTTAGAAAAATTAACGAGTTACAAAGCATATTAACTTTTTTATGAAAATGACTTCTAAGATAACAAAGTATGTTTCTTTTCAAACAATATTTTTTCTTTTAACACGTTTACTAATTGATATAATGTATTTTTATTATATATTTAAATTTTATATGGAGAAGTCTATCAATATATGTAAAATAATTAGTGATAGTGTTTGTAATATTAACAAATTATTTTTAAAAAGTAGGTAATATTCATGCTACATTGTTTTCAGTTGTTTGAAATCTAAATGAAATTTTTATTAAAAAAATTTTAATTTAAAATTTAATAAAATAATATAAAATTAAAAAAGCCGAACCTAAGCCTAATTGAATTTTGGGTCGTCGAAGCCTAATTTTGCTCGCATGTCTTAGTCAAATTTGGCCCGGCCTATTACCAATAATAAGTTTTCCAAATCAAATCAATAATAATATCAAAAGGAGACGAAAACTAGATAACTTTTTGGTGAGAACATCCTTTAAGAACATGAAAGATGGTCTTCTCTTATTCCAACCTAAAGGATAGATTGATTCTTTCAAATTTATACCCTTCTTCCTCATTTGACTTTTGGTAGCGATGGCATCCCCCAAAGGTCTCTAAAAGAAAATTTTACCTTTGAAGTCTATAGTTTTAAAAAAGTTCAAATCCTTAGGCATCATAATTCCTCCTTTCAAGTTTGAAAAGGCTACATTATAAGTACCTTTAACCAAAATGAAGTGAGAAGTGTTTGTTTGGAGATAACAACACAACTCTCTAAAAAATCAACCAAAGAGCACCAAGAAAGCACTCTTCTAGTTTAACTAGAGAATATTAGTATGAGAATAAAAACATAATAAAGAAGCAAACATCAAGATTTATGTAAAAAACCCTCCAATATAGAGGAAAAAAGTATGGTCAAATAGATAAGCAAATCCACTAAACTCAAAAGGATCTACCAAATTTAATATCTTATTCCACAACTATAAGTGATCTTACAAAGTTTCAGGATTGAAACCAAAGTTGATATGTCAATCAACAAACTCTTAAACCAACCCCAAAAAAAATCCAAAAAGGATGAGAATATTGTGTTACTCTCTCTCTCTCTTTTTTCTTCCCTTTTTGGTGTTTTAGCCACCTCCCATCATTAAACCTATGTCTTTTCCTTTTTTATACCCAAAATAGAGTTTTTGCATTATACACAGTCATATATACACGGTTATGTCAGTGACGATGTTTCTTTTAGTTTCACTTAAGTGGAAAAAGTAGATAGTTATAGAGAGCTGTACAGTTGTCACATACAGTTGTTTATGTTGTGAACACGGGCTTGTACATGATCTTGTATATCTTTGGCCTTCACATCTTTCTTCACGTGGTTCCAATGATGTACATGGTTGATCATTGCCATATAAGTTAAGGACACCTGTGTATAGCACCCTACACTATCGTGTTTCCCTTATAATAGTTTCATCCTACCGTAATTCATCTTGTCTTCACTCGTTTGTTATTCCTACGAGCCATAAAAATGTTAACAATCATTGAACATCAAAATAGGGTTGAACAGTCAACAATCTCCCCCTCTAGCCTAATTATGGGGAAGCTTGTTATACTTTAACAACTACTTGAGAGATATCCTAGCAAGCTTATTATAAAGTTAATGTTTGCTTCTGCAATCGCTTTAGTCAACATATCAGTACCATTAAAGTATATATTAATCTTCTTTAACGTCAATTGTTGCTCCTCAATCATATACGTCAACCAATGATATATAACATCTATGTGCTTTATGCGAGAATGATACATAGTATTTTTCTCAAGTCAATAACACTTTGACTATCACAAAATACTACATACTCTTCTTGCTTCACATCTAACTTATAAAAGGAAATTTTTCAACCAAAGCATCTCCTTATTAACTTCCATTATAGCTACATATTCTCCCTCAATCGTAGATAGAGCTACACACTTTTGTAGATTAGATTGTCATAAAATAGCTCCCCTATAAACTTTAACAGAAAATTGAAAGTGGATTTCCTTTTACCAAGATATCCAACTATATCTACATTTGTATAACTCTCTAAAATTGGCTTAACAACACCAAAACAAAAAATCTACTTTGAAGTACCTATCAAGTTTCTCAAAATCTATTTATTCACTACTTTCTAGCGAACCTTTCTAGTATTAGACAAGAATTTGCTCATTAACCCAACAATATGTTCAATATTTGGCCTTGTACACACCACTGCATACATCAGAGACTTTATTATAGATAAGAATGGAAAAGAAGATATACCATCTTTCTCCTTTTTCTGTTAAGGGACATGTACGCCTGCTCAGCTATAAGTGAGTTACCAGTGGCATGCTAATTAGCTTGAAATGCTTTGTATTAAACGTTTCTAGCACTCATTCAATATACCTTTCTCGTGACAACTATAATTTCTTAGTCTTCCTATCCCAAGTTATTTCCAAACACAAAATATGCTTTTCAAGTCCTAAAAATATTTAGACAAATCATCCTTTAACTTTTGGATTTTTCCAACATCTTAACCAATAATCAATATATCATGAACATATAGAAGAAGAATGGTAAATTCTCAGTTATGAACTTCTTGAAATACACACAAGCATTGCCACAAATTTGCTTATAACTATAATCTGTCATTAAAAAAAATTGAACTTCTGATACCACTGTCATGGAGCTTGTTTTAACCCATTTATTCTTTAGTGCTTTTTTGCCTTTTGGAAGCTTCATAAGCTCATATGTATTTTTATTCTTCCTTTATAGCTGTGAGCCAAAGATCTTTGTCATCATAAAATGAATCTTCTTGCCCATTCTCAAACTCCTCCTTAATAGTAACTAATAGATATTCTGAACTTGGATATCTTATAGAAGGCCTTTTCTCCCTTTTTGACCTTTAAAGTTGTATATTATTGGTTGTAATATTCCATTTCTCCCCTTAATCATCAACCTTAATGATTTCATCTTTAGAAATGTCAAAATGTGGTTTGTGTAACTCATCATTACTAGGTTATACCTAAACACTATCAATGTATGCTTGGTTACACACTTCATGTCCTTCACCTGCAGACTATTCAGTAATGGTAGAATTTAGAGAAGAATTAGCTACATCATAAGATGAGCTATTATAAGTAACCTTCCCTCTCTCATAAGGTTAGCAACTCTCTCGTGCTCTTATAATACTAGATCCTTACTCCTAATCCCTTTTTGCTTCTCTAGATCATGGAGTTTATAGCCAAATTGATCACCACTATAGTGTTTGACACTCAATAATGTTTGCATTCATATGTCAAAAGGTTTATGAATTATGATCCCTTTTCTATACCAGAAAATTTATTTCAAATAACTTATCAACATTGGCATCTTACATAACTTTGAAACCCATATTGGAGTCAATTATCTCTCTAAATTTTAAGGTCAAAGTGATTCCAAATTTCAATAAATAACCCTTCTGAAGCACTCATATAAATCTATAAATGTCAAATCAAGCATTATTCTTAAGAGGTGTTATGAATAAGTCGTTGTAAGAAATATTTGGCAAACTCTAGAATAAAGAGAGCCAGTGTTAGAAACTAAATGCCATGCTTGCTTGACAAGTATTACTATATCGAAGGAATTGAATTTTTTGAAACTCAGACTGTAGTAAAATTATGAAAAGCTTTATTAATTTTAATTGATCCAGTTGCTTCCATTATTTTCTTTGTTTTGAACCACCAAATATTTAACAATAGAAAAAGATATTCGTGGCATAGAAAGGGATAACTGGAGTGACACAAATAGTACCTATAAAAAGGGTTTCCTTTATGTTATTGAATTGGATCCCTTTGTAAGCTTGAAATGATTGCTACTTAAAGGTCATATTCCAAACAAGAGGACTTCAAAGTTTAATCTACTTTGGATAATGATGATGAGTTCTTTGGTGCTCTATGCTTGACTTATATATACGAAGGATAAATTACGTCATTTGTGCTATAGGTGAATTTTAATCTACTGGAGAAAAGAGGTGACAGAAATTGGAAGTATTGTCATTAGTCTATGATTCTATTTTATAAATACATCTAAGAAAGTTCTTGTTCTCTTATAGGGTGATCCTCAGAACAATTGGTAAAGTTATTCCTTTATGATCATAAAGTCATAAGTTTAAATCATAGAAACAGTCTCTTTGAAAAAATGAAAAAGAAGGTTGCGTACATTATAACCCTCTCCAAGACCTCCAAATTGGAGAGTCTTATGCACTGCATACTTAGAACTTGAATTTTTGAATTTAGAAAGTTCTCATTCTCAAGAGTACTGACATAAGTGTCATATTAATACATGGAGGCCTTAAGTTTTATTAGTCCATATATACCCATGTCTGATCTAAAGGCAAATATGAAGCTAAGCAATTCCTCACTGAAATATGTAGTTTTATATAAAATTGTTTTTGCTACCATATTATTATAAGCTTTTAGTCTTGTGTGGTAGCATTTAAAAGATCGTATAATTGTGATGACCGAATTTCTAAACTTTTACGTAGACTACCCCAATTTGAGGGCATCAGATCACCTGTTCCTTTAACGTTGTTCCTATTCTGTTCCAAGATTAATTTGATGATGTTTTAATAAAAGCCAAACAAAGTCAATGTCCCTCTTTTCTTTGATTTTGCTTCCTGCCTTTACTGATGATTCTTAATTGGACCTCATTTTTCTCTCTTTTTCTTATGTCCTTATAGTTCTTCTTCTTATTATGATGGAAAACTAATTGTTAGATGTGGTTGTTTAATGCAAGTCCATAAAGAGCATACGTTGTAGTTCCAAAGGCCAGGACTTTTAGTGGCATATCAATAACATCGAGACTTGGGTTAGTGCTACTTTGACTGATGAGACAACCTGCATTGATGGGTTTACCGATAAGGCCTTGAACAGTAGGTGAAAACTTCAATGAAGTCTAGTATTATGAATGATGGTCAAGTTACTCTGTAATCCCCTTATAGCATGTTTGAAAATTCCAATATATCCTTGTACTACATCACCCTTGCATGTGTTTTTCATATTTATTAAGCTGTGTTCATTTCACTTTCTTCGTTTATTTAACCATAGGTAAATTTAGTTTATGTGTATTAGACAAGTGTTGTATTTTTCGAATTATTAGGAATGGTTTCTATAACAAGAAAGAGCTCAAGGATGGGATAGGTGTTCAAATCATATGTAAGTCATTGAATTGGTGTTCAAATCATATTTCTTCTTTCTCTCGCACTTGCCCATGCTGTATCAGAACTTTACTGATTTTCTTATAAAGAATAGCTATGTTGGAGCTTTATTTACCTATAGCTTTGGAAGAATATATGGTGTTTTGATTTTTAATTTAAAGTGGTATAAGTTCCATTCCATTTAACCATTTTGTTTTAGATATTTTAACAATAAAATTGTTTGAACTAGCCATCTTCACTTTTCTTATATGTGGTGGGCATTTGATGTTTTCAATGTCTTTAGGGAATTTTGGGATGCTAAAGATGTAAAGTTACCAATGTGACCAATCCAACGTATGCCATCTTCTTTTTCTACATATATAAACAAAAGGGATGGGGAGGATTAGGACATTCGCATGTTTAGCGAAGTCAATGGAGTAAAGAAAAATAAGGAAACGATAGTTAGAACGCAATAGTTGCTAAATCAAAGGTAAGATCTATCAAACTTATCCTTTTTCTTCTTTCTTTGTTACATTTTCACTTTAGCACCCTCTTCCTAGATCTAGTTTACTTCTTTCTTACAAGGAACTATTCTTCTTTTCATTACTTTCTTCAACATCTCCATTATCCATTTCTTGTATTGTTCTGGAATTTATCAAGAGCTTCCTTAGTCTTTTCTTTTTCCCTCTTAGTGGTTCGATCTAGTTTAATTAATCAGTATTTGGTTGGAAGTTTCTATGTTAATAAGTAATTTTCCATAGATGTGGCGTTGCATTTTCTGTGTCAGATGGCATATGTAAAATTTCAGATTATGTGTGGCTGATACTATCTTGATTTATACATCTGGGTATCTTCTGTTTTTTAGTGATATACTTCTTTGTCCTATTAACAATCTACAACCTCCGTGGAGTGATAAGGATGATACTATCAGAAAATCATGGAGTGATAAGGATGATCATAAGAAGTCCCATAAATTATGGAGTGAAAAGGTTGATCATACTTACAAAATTATTAAAGGAGATATGATTGGTGACAAGGACTTCCAAAGAGTAACAAATTCCTACTGAAGTGGTAGTTCATTAGATGTGGTAGTTTATTAAATAAAGGAAACTCTATCTGTTTCCTTCATTATCTTATACAAGTCCTACACACACACACACACACACACACACACACACACACACACACACATATAAATCCTTTTAAGGCTTGTGATCAGTATTTGTAAGATAAAAATCAGTTCCATAATAACAAGACTCTTTTTTTACTGCACTTTTACTTTTTCTCTTACTATACCTCTGTTTTTTCTTTTCTTTTTATTGCACCTTTACTTTTTCTCTTGATATAAAAGCCATAACTTTGTTGTTTTTTAATGTTGGAAATTTTTCATATTAAAACTCACACAATCCAATTATCCATTATAGAGAGAACAAGCTTTAAGATTAATAGAGAGCTTAGATTTGGTCGGTCATCTCACTAATGAAACACCAATTCGATCAAAATATACTACTTTATATTCGAACACCAAAAACTACTGTGGATAAAAGAATTCACTACTTGGAAAAAGTCTGATCACCTTCTTTAGGGTTGGATCATCGGAATCCCCTCTGAAGAAACTCTTGGACTTGTCATTAGCATAGACATAGTACATGTAGTTTGGGAAGCACTAAAAGATGCTTATACATAAGAGTTTTAACAGAGGGAGTTTACACTATGAAAACAACTAACTTATCTTTGCATGGATGATAAAAAAAGCCATTGGAGATCACATACACATCTTTAAAGGTTTGTGTGACAATCTTACTACTATTAGAAAACTTATACCAGATAGAGAAAAGTCTTTTGTCTTCTTGCAAGTCTTGGTCCACAATATGAATCCTTTATAACGATGATGTTGAAACCTTCAAAAACAACTTACTTTAAGCTGATCTCACAATTGTAAAATCTTGATCAACTTCGAAACTGGATTTTAAACCAACTAGACGCATCTCTATCTCACCTCACTCCACATTTATCCTTCTATAGCTAGCAACATAAACAATCTCAAAGTACCAGTTCAAGGAATTGTAACAGTACCTTTACTTCCTCAAGTCGTGGATTTCAAGCACAATAGTTTCGAAACCAAAATCAAAGTTATCCAGAAGACTCAACATTAACTACACAATAATGAAGACAATCACCATCTCCAGGAGAATGATGTATGACAGTAACAGAATAAGACTTGTATCGTAATGAAACATGTTAATATTATCAGAAACTAGGCCATATTGCTAAAATTTGTTAGTGGATACTAAAACGAACAACTCAAAATGATGAAATTCCACAAGCTCTTTCAGATCTCACTTTAAACAACTCAATTGTCAAAATAGAATGGACTTCTGATATAGGAGCTTCAAATCATATGATAGGAAAGCAAGGTATGCTAAGTAATATTCATAAATATTCCGGATCTGATGCAATCATAATGGGAGATGGTTCTTCGATGCCTATAACTAGTATTGGTGATTCATATATTAAGCAAAAAGAAAAGAATTTGCCTCTTGATGATGTTCATTTAGTTCCAAATCTAAAAACAAAAATTGCTTTCAATAAGTCAATTAACCACTCAGTTTCCTGTCAACTGTAAATTTATTGATGTTGATTTTTTAAAAAAGCTTTTGCTTTCAATAAGTTAATTAACCTCTCATTTTCCTATCAATTGTGATTTTAAACAGGACATCCGTTAGTAATAGGGAAAAGGAAGGGTAACTTGTATATCTTATCTAATGTACCAGAAGCACACCTCTCATCGTTTCAAGTCTAGCACTATAGATATTTGACATCAACACTTAGGACACCCTCAAGCTTCAACAGTGCAGTTGTTAAAAAATAAAGGATTAATTAAAGTCTAAGGTCCTTTACGGACTAAACATTTATGTGATAGTTGTCAATTAGTAAAACTAAGTAAACTTCCTTTTGCTCCTTCTGAACATTCTAGTTTTGGTATCTTTGATAAGATTCATTATGATTTTTGGGGACCTGCCCCTATTTTATCTATTGGTAAGTTTAAATTTTATGTATGTTTAGTTGACGATTTTTCCAATTATACTTCGATTATTCCATTAAAACGTAAATCTGATTTTTTATTACCTATTTAGCATTTGAACAGTATGTTAAACGATAATTCAATAAGAAAATAAAACCTTCCACTCAGATGGTGAAGGAGAATTTGTTAACTCTAGATTATTATCGCATTTTCTTGTGACAGGAATTATTCATCAGATTTCATGCCTCTACACTCCAGAGCAAA
Organism: Erythroxylum domingense; assembly: GCA_025594535.1. NCBI lineage: Eukaryota > Viridiplantae > Streptophyta > Magnoliopsida > Malpighiales > Erythroxylaceae > Erythroxylum > Erythroxylum domingense. Next base: position 18,992 of record JANQBM010486281.1, read on the forward strand.
TAGGTATAGTTGAGAGATGGAATGGAATTATAGGCGAACCAGGTATAACAATGTTGTTCCATAGTTATGCACCTCTTTTTTTATGAGTAAAAGCCTTTACAACAATAGTTTTTCTTTTTAATCAGTTACCATCTTCATCTCTTTAGTTTGACACTCCGTGTTTCATATTACGTGGAACTCAACGTAGCTACACATCACTTCTAGTTTTTGGTTCTAAATGTTTTCCATATACATGGGATACAAGAAACCATAAATTTGACCTTAAAACTGTCTTGTGTGTTTTTATAGGATACAGTGAAAAACATAAAGGATATAAGTGCTTCCATCCATCTAGTCGCAAATTTTTTATTTCTCTTCATATTGTGTTTGACGAGATTATTTTTCCTTCTAAGTCTTCATCTCTTTCCACTTTTAAATCATGTGCTCTTCACATATTTGATTCTTGGCTGCCTTCTTCTAACAATCTTCTTGCTTCATGTAGTCATTCACAAATGTCTGCATCGAAAACTTCCATTCCATTACCATCTGTTGATATTCATGGCTTAGAATCCGTACCAAATTCACCACATAATGAACCTGAGTTTGATAATGTTTGGACTGTCCTTAATCATCCAAGTTCTAAAGATTCGAATCTACCTACCCTACTAATTAACTTATGTTCTAAACAAGTGCCTGCACCTAAGTCCTTTCTTTCTTTAAATACAATGCCACCTCATGAAGCACTAGTTACTCATCCATGATATCCAGGTCTATACTTGGAGTTATTAAGCCAAATCCTAAATATTCCTTGACTACCTTGTCTGTTACAATACCTAGTGAATTAAAAAATATTAAATCAGCCTTATCGCATCTGGGTGGAAAGTTACTATGTTTCATGAACTTGTTGCACTACATCGAAATGAAACATGGAAATTAGTTTCACGCACTCCAGATGTGTATGCAATCGGATCCAAATGGATTTTTATAACCAAGCTACAACCTGATGGTAAATTAGATCATCTCAAAGCACGTTTAGTCACCAAAGGATATCATCAGATTGATGATATTGACTACATAGAGACGTTATCTCCTATAATCAAACCAGATACATTTCAACTCATCTTAACTATTGCTCTTATGATACATTGGCCCATTCGTCAACTCGACATTAAAAATGATTTTTTGCATAGCAACATTGTTGAAGATATATCTATAGAACAATCTCTAGGTATGATTGATCCATAAAAACATATGCATGTATATAAGCTTTAGCATGCTTTATATGGACTTAAACAAGCACCATGTGCTTTATTTGATAGACTCAGTGAATTTCTTATATCATATAGTTTCTTTTGTAGTTTTGTATCCTTCTCTTTTTATTTTTCATTCTAATCAAGGTTTGCTTGTTTTACTTCTTTACGTTGATGATATGATTCTTATAGGGTCATCCACAGAGCTTATTTCCTCTTTTATTCAAATTTTGAGTTGTGAGTTCTCTATGAAAGATTTAGGTCCAGTGCATCACTTTCTTGGTGTTGAGATTTTTAACACAACAAATTGGCTACATCTATCCCAGTCACACTATGCACTTACCATTCTCGAACAATCGAATATGCTTCATTACAAGTCTATGCCTACGCATTTAGAGGTCAAATTCAAACCTACTACAGATGCTACTCCTATTACTGATCCCAGTCACTTTCGAGGAATTATTGTGCTCTCCAGTATCTCACACTGACGAGACTAGATCTATCCTATAGTGTCAACTATGTTTCACAATTTATGCATGCTCCTATAATTGCTCATTTAAAATTGGTTCAACGAATCCTTTGATAACTGAAAGGAACACTTAACATTGGTTTACACCTTACTTCCAACACATCTCTTGAATTATCTTCTTTCTCTGATGCTGATTAGGCTAGCTGCCCTACAATAAGGAGATTTACCATCGGTTACTGTAGTTTTCGTGGCATAAATATCATTTCATAGTGTGCTAAGAAACAACACACGATCTCTCACTCTAGTACTGAAGCTAAGTGTCGTGCTATGGCTAATACTGCTGCCAAACTTTCATGGCTCACTTATATTCTTAAAGAACTTTGCATCTCTCTATTATCTCCACCAATCCTTAACTATGATAATATCAGTGCCCTATACATGACAATCAATCTTGTCTTTCATGCTTGGAGCAAACACATCGAGTTAGATTACCATTTTGCATGCGAATGAGTTGCAATTGGATTACTTGCCACAAAATATGTGTCCTTTGATAAACAAGTTGTTGATATATACTAAACCTATGTCCAAGGTTACCCTCTCATATTTTTGTAGCAAACTGTTCCTTCAACCCTGGCTTAGTTTATGGGGGGATATTAACAATCTACAACCTCCATGGAGTAATAAATATGATACTATGAGCAAATCATGGAGTGATAAGGATGATCATAAGAATTCCCATAAATCATGGAGTGATAAGGTTCATCGTACTTACAAAATTATCAAAGGAGATATGGCTGGTAATAAGGACTTCTAAAGAGTAACAAATTCCTACTGAAGTGGTAGTTCACTAGATGTGGTAGTTTATTAGATAAAGGAAACTCCATTTGTTTCCTTCCTTTTCATATACTAGTGCTATATATTTATTAATCCTTTTGAGGCTTGTGATCAGTATTCGTGAGATAAGAATCAATTCCACAATAACAAGATTCTTTTTTTACCGCACCTCTGCTTTTTCTCTTTTCTTTTTATTACACCTCTGCTTTTTCTCTTTTCCCCACCCTCTTTTAACTCCTCATGAGCCATTCACCCTTATTTGTACATTCAAAAGATGCTCCTTTTCTGTTTTGGTTTTCTTACTAGACTTTTTGGTTCAGTATCATAAGTAAATTTGCTAGATGTAGTAATAATCCTCTTTGATCAATTCTGGTCATCCCCCAAAATGCTTTCTTTTCCCATTTTCAGGTAACTATAATTCTAACAAGATGAGTAACAATAATAAATTTTGTCCAGATTCTATACACCTAACTCATATTTATTAAGTGCTCATTTATAGTAAGGTAGCATTCTTCTCAATTTATATAGTATCTTATTCCTTAATCTACTATACATAAAGATTAAATCTAACTTTGGTAATCAACCATGAAATAGGTTAGATTAATCATTTTTTTCTTATAAAGAATTTAGAAACAAAAGAATAAATTAAAGGTTGGCAATGGACAAAACTAGTGCAATCGACTAGGTTATGGAAACAAATCTACTATAAGTTATGTTAGGGAATTCTTAGCAAGATATGAAAAACCATGGAAAATGAAACCAACTTAAATGATAAAGGGGAAGTGAACTCTTAGTTACATTTATATCTACTGCCTGTTATTTTACTAGTAAGAACTATAAGAAACAACAAAAGAAGGATAAATGGAAAGTTAGATTTTTTTTCCACTTGAACTGGGCAACACTTTTACTTAATAATCTACATTTATTGGAGCTGTAGTCTCTAATTTCTCTTTTTTTTAGTGTACAACTCCATTGTCTGTTTTCTATCTATGTTAAACTGTGTCAAAAACACTCTGACTAAAATACAAATGTCTCTATACCATTATGTTCACTATTGTGCACAAAGTTTAGGAAATTGGTTTATTAGATAGCAGCAGTAAGCAATCTAGTTATTTTCTTCGAAGTTGATAAGATAACTAAGAAAAGCTCTTATTATGAAACTGAAAGATGAAATGATATTTTATATTATCTGTTTTGAGATCCGGAGATTCTCTTCTACTTGAGAAACTGATACTTTATTCAACTGTACACAGTAGGTAGCAAAATGTTGCTTCGTTCCTACATTGTTTGGGCATGCTATAGATGATGATTTTATTCAACCCCATCACTCAAACTAGATATATGAAGCTTACATGGTACATTTTTCTTCCTGTTGATTATTGAAGCTTAAGTACTAGTTTTTAAATTAAGATTTACCATTTAACCAACTTGGTCATTCTTTTGAAGATGCTTACCAAAATTATCATATTATTAATGGTCTTCTGAAATTATTTATCGAATTGTTTGTGGTTACGGTAGGGTGGTTGGTGTAGGGAGGTTTGATTATGTGATTTTATACTTCAACAAAAATATGAATTTATCTTATTTTAAGTGAATTGCAAATCGCATTCTTTTTCTAGAGTGATGATCATGCATTTTGTTTGTTTTGATATTGTACTGCATACTAAAATCATTCTGCAGGGGGACAAAAATATTTTCAAATTTGAGGGAGATCACATTTCGCCACATCGTCACTTCTACTTTGATTCGATTAACATTTTTTTCCACAATGTTTTGCAACTGCTAGAGGATGAGGTGGACAGAACAATTTTTGACTCAATGCATAATTACTTTGGCAAGGTATCTTAACTATAATTGATCGAGCATCTAGTCCTTTTTTTTTTGTAAAATACATCCTTTAACCTTTAGCAAGTACTAATTGTCTTACTGTCAGGATAATTAGTGTAATGTGCAAAAACATGGCTATTGTTCTGAATCTTTGATTTTAGGTAAAATCATGACTCTTATATCATCTATATTAATTTTTAATGCCAATTTCCACATAATATTTTTGGAACTTACCATTTCTTTATTCTCCTACGCCAATCAAAGTTGCAGAATTAACAATAAGTATCAGTGTAGATTCCTTGAAACAAGTCCGTCCAAAAAGACCAATGAGTCAGATGGAGGTGAATTATCATCTTTGATTTCTTCTAGAATGTCTGGCTTGCATTTACAATCAGAAGTTACAACTAACAATATTATTAACATAGATGTATGAAAGTAGGGAAGTATTTATTTTGATTGGGATTTGGAAAATGGCACGAGTTTGCTTACTTTTGGGAATGTATGCATAGTGCATTAATACAAAAGATGCAAATAAATTAACTAATGATAACTGGATGTATCAATACAAAATGGTGTTAACAATATGTTTGACTCGAGGAATCATCAAATGCAATCCATATTTTATGTGTCAATAGATATAGCTGTAGGATTGCACTTGGTGGCTGAGGTAAACATATATAACATGTATGGTGTTTTTTTGTAGGGTGAGGATAGTGATGAAAACAACTTACCATCTTCAACCAAGATGCGTAACTTTGAATTATCTAATGGTCACCCACATAGACCATATGTTCCCACGACAATAGATGATGATCAATATGTTAAATAACAATTAGATGACTTAGCAGGTTTTCCGTGCAATGTAGAGGAGGAAGAGAGGGTAAGTCATTCATGCTGATTGTACGAAAAGATGTTTACTTTCTTGAGACTCAACTTACTGTTTGCATTTCAAATTGTATTTTGAAGATGATGGAAATCATGGATGCTAGACTACAAGGTAATGGATGAACTGTGCAACACTCGAATGTGAGCTCCAATGTTAGATTACAAGATGAAAAGATGGTTTAATATTCAACTTTTATAACATATCACTTGAAAAAACATGGGATTGAACCAAAAAACAATAACTCCAGCGCAGACCATTGAGGCATAAAAACCTTAATGTCCATTACTCAATCCCAGAGGTGAGTTTATGGTAGCTGATTATGTAAGATTATGTTTTCATTAGTTTGTAACCTTATTAATGTCTATCATGGTGGCAACACAAATGTAGAAATAGGCTTTTGTTTCTTTTAGAAGTTTGAAGTTAGAATTGCTATTCTTTTATGTATTTTTATTGATGAAAATGCAAAAATCTTGATCCATGAATTCTCTAACTCTATTAATTTTGTTAGTACAACCTCTCAGAGAAAGATATTAACCAGGTCACTTTTGTTATATTCGACCAAGATTGTATAATCTCAAATAATAGACTTTATAAGATTTTTGGTATCTTTAGAGAGATCATAGAGGTAAGGTTATTTGTTAAAAATAAACTGAACTAAAATATTTTATGAGTAAAGTTTGAAACTATAATGTCCTTGTCTATGTAGATTTATGAAGCTCCAAACAGAAATGATGACAAGTCAATTGAATTTTATGAAACTAGAGTTGTAGATGCTATTTGTTTTCTTCTTGATGAAGGTGCTCATTTTTCCATATGCAACTGGTTCAACGTCTTGCTTCTCTTTGCTATCTTTGGTACATATTAAAGGAAATTGGAGTTAAAGCCAATACGTGTATTAGAATTGTTTAGCTCATAAATTTAAGGATCCTTTATGGTGATTATACTTGTAGACTGTGATTTATTCTCAAATTTGACTACTGTTGATTTGTTTTAAAAAATGTTACTTTCAAGATTATAACCTATGAAGACAAATTTATATATAGTCTTTTTTTTCCATTACACTATGAGTTTCTCATGGCTTCTTTTACATTATGACTTCATCTACATTTTCTTTTTTACTAATATTTTCCCCTACAATGTCATCCCGAAAAATTAGAAGTTTGATGTTTGTTTTGTCTTTTGTTTATATCATTGCCAGAAGTTTCATGACAATCTCAAGAATTAAACATTTCACACTTTAGCATGAAATTAATTTTTAACATAAGGATTCGTCGTTTATAAACAATACATAATAATGAGTATATAAAAGATTACATAATAATGAGAGTATAAGAAAGAAATTGCCATTTTTTAGTAGGAAACAAAACATGCACCTCCTCGATAAAGATGCACAAATTAACTTAAACACTCTACTTTGCATACTGAAAAAGAAAAGAAAAAATTAATGAGAAATTAAATAACTCATGACTGGTGTAGTTTAAAATACTAATAAAACCTCAACTTGATTGTCTCTTTGATAGGGAATTGTATATTAAGTTGAGGTAGTTTGAAAGTTTTCTCTTAGACCCTGTCTCACCAAAAAGAGGAAAAATAATAGCATTATATATGTGACGTAAAATTGAAAAATATAAAAATTCTTTTAACGAAACTTCAAGATTATATGTTAATGTTGGTGTTAAGGTTGTGACATTTGTTAAAGCAATTTGAACTTTTTCTATTGTACCTTGTCTCACCTATAAAATAGGGAAAAAATAATGATTTACTAGAGGGTGAACTTTTTTGGTTGACTCCCTTTTTTTCAAAGCCTTCTCTAAACCACCCCTCAGTTTCTTACCTAAAACACTTTTCTTCTTGGATTTGATTCCTTTACTCTAAAATTGTTCTTTTCATGAATTTTAATCCGTTTTCGTTTAAGTGATATGTTATAACACTTGAATATTAAATCATCTCTTCACCTTGTATTCAAACATTGGAGTTGGCATTCGAGTGTTGGACAGTTAATCCATTACTTTATAGTCTAGCATCCATGATTTCCATCATCTTTAAAATACAATCTTTAACAATTTTGTAAGTCTCTTCACTCTCAGATACTTTTGTAACCAATTGAACATATTGCCTACATAATTCTTTATACTGCATACTTTGACATATCTTGGAATCCAAATTGCTTATGCTAATTCTTGAATTTTTAGCTCCCATGAATCCAAGTTTTGCTTTACGTGTCAATCTTTTCAATATGTACTAACTTAGGATCTCTATAATATTTTTCACATTAGAAACTTTCAAAACATGATAACATAAAATTCCAGCAAACTCAAATTTTCTACAGTTGTAATAAACTTTTCCATTTAATGAATCATAAGTAACTATATGGTAATAACTCTTTTTATGAGAGGTAATTCGATATTTTGTGATTGATCCAACCTTCCTAAAACTTTGAATATAAGAATTATGAGACTTACACCACTCATTTTGAAAGAACTTGAATACCTCAAGAATATAAACACTTGCTGCACGTTTGAAAGTTTCAATTGGGTACAATAATGAGGGAATACTTGTACTTGATTTAAAATCAACCTTTAACTATCCATATCTACGATCTTCAAGGAGTCTTTCAAAGTGATGGAAAAACTCCAAGAATTTATGTTGATAAGTGACATACCTCTTTACAACACTATTCATGCTCTAACTTCTTTATGTTGTTGTCATGTATATATAAAACATTTATCTTCCATACACTAAATCCCTTTTTCCTTTATTTCAAACTTGTGCCTCAACCAATCATTATCTTCAAGTCCATATTTGCGCAATATCTCATTGTATGCATTTACAAAATCTTCCTCTTTTTTAAAATCATATATGCATGAGCTAAAATCTCTAGAAAAATATTTGAATTGAGAGAAAACACCACTTAAATGGATAACTTCATTTTGATAAATGTGCCAAATACATAAATGATGATGAGTTTCAAGCCATATTAGTACTAGAGCCTTTTCCATTGCTACATCTAGGTCTGTAAAAATAGTCTTAAGTCTTTTACCAAACATAGCTTTCACAAAAGTATCAAATAACCATTCAAACATGGGGATGTCTCATCATATAACAATGCAACAAAAAAGACTATAGTCTACTTGTAATGATTTACATTTATAAGTAATGCAAGGGGATGAACTTTATTATTCTACCTATAATTTGTGTCAAAAAAAAACAAACCACTAAAATTTGAGTAATCTGCTTTCATCTTTGCATCTGATCAGAATAATCATCTTCATCAACTTGGATAACATTAAAAAAAATTATATCATCAAGTTTCATTTTATGCAAATATTTCAGAGAACCTCTTGTATCTCCTTTTTTTGCATCTCTTGCTCTTTTAGACTGAAGTAATTTCCATAGTCATCTGGTATGAAACCTAAATTTTTTCTACCACCTACTTGCCTAACCATGACATCATAAGATGCCTTTGGTGGGATTCCTACGTCATTTGCCATTTCAGTTTGCATTGCTATAGATAAACTTATATTTCGGTGACATCTATGTAAGTGCGTCTTGTTTGGAATCGAGAGGTAGTGATTATGCTCTGCAATAAACTGAACCACATAGAGTTTTCCGCTTCTTTAATAATTGATTCTCATTTTAACTTCACAACCAAACCTTGTATTTACTCTCACGTAAATATCTGTTTTGTCTTTTCCTTGTTTACCTTTAGCACTACAACAAAACATTTTGTCAATGAAGTTTTTAAATTTATCTTTATGGTTTCTACTTCTCCTTATCCCAAACCTAAATTCTTTAGCATATGCCAAACAGAATTGGTAAGCATCTTCTTCTATTTCAAACTCCATTCTAATTTTTGGTATTAATTCTTTGGATACAAATCCTGATTATTGTCTAAACTCATGACAACTATAAGCTCATCTTCACCTTCACTCATGCCAACTTCATTACCATCTACAAAAGATTTAATCGATGATAAGACAAAGATACACCTTCCATAGAATTATTAGCTTTGATCCTGAAGCAAAAGCCCAAAAAAATAAATGAAAAAATTGAAAATGGATACTTTACTTCTATGACATAAAAAAACACTAAGTGTAGAATTCACAATTTAATTAAGAAGCAAAAATGAATCCTTTAACATTAAAATTAAATAAATATCTAAACATAGTTGATATAAAGTATTTAAACCTATCTTAAGAACCTCAAGCCTATTCATAAATGAACAATTGTCCCTCTCCACCAAGGAAACCCATTATCTAGATGCAAATTGTACCTTGAAGATAATCTAATACCACCAAATGTCAAAGGCTTGATTCCTTTTGACAACTGAATCGCACCAAAGATTGAACGAACAACCTAAGAAATGCCAACACACACTGCAATTATGAGTAACCTTTATAATTCTTTATCTTATAACGTGGGGACTGAAAACTGAATAAGGTGCTCAAACTTGTCAGCCATTAAAAAACAGACCTAAATAGACTCAGATGAAGCTCTCAAGTGACTAGATTACTGAAGTAGCTTATATCATGAAAATGAAAAATGAATCAAATTAACATATACCAAGTTTCCTTTTCCATTATTCAAGTTTGGGTTTGAAAATATTAGGACAAAATCAAATTATAATATGTTAAAACTATTATTGAAATTGAGACATTCTTGAAGCACTGCACAGAATAGTGATTGCATGATTTTAGAAAATCGGAATGGTAATTATGATTGCAATTTTTTCAGGTTCAAACGTGAAGAGGTAAAAATTCAAGCATGGGAAAATCATCAAAAGGTAAAAACAAAAAGAGACAGAGATGAGAAAGATTGAGGTACTCTAACTACTGGTATAACCACACTAATTATTTTTTTCCAAATTTTCTTAGTAGGTGTGCATTATGATTGACTTGAAAAGTATGTAAATAGTGTGTATTAATGATGTCCTTATATGTAACCAATGTGGAATGATGGTTTAATGGTTATCTTGTATATGCTTTTCATGCCAGATTCTCCATCTTGTATCTCTTTAGAATTTCAATCTAAAACACTAAGATCCAAATTGATGTTGCGCCACATTGCTTTAGTTAAAATCTCTAAAAGCCTTCTCCAAATGTTAGTAATTTCAAGAAATAATCTAATAGAAATGCTTTTTACTGTATGATATGACACCGTCTAGCCAGAGTAACTAGATTTCCATGCGTCTAATGATGCAAGAACAAATACATAAAATAAACAATTACTAATATGGTGACAAAAACGACACTACAATAATAGATTAACCTTAACCTTTTCCTACATCCATATGATGAAAAGCTTGTTCATGTCATAGTGAGAAACCATATGTTTTACTTATACAGCAGAATTTCGAGCCTAGAATATGAATTAAATTTAGAAAGATACATACATATAAATTTTTAGCTCAATTAAATTATTAGTGAGTTCTGTTTCTCAGGTGAAGGTTGAAAGGATGAGAGCAGAGGCCCAACATAGGATTATGAAGAAATTAGCATCAGTAGGGCACAAAGCAAAAAAGAAGCAAGTAGCGACAGAAGTAATAAGAGATTGAAATACTGCAAAAGCAGAGTAACAAGCAAACTATATCAGTAAAACTAGTCACATGCCTTATGCATTTTCCTACTATGGTTGGTGCTCATAAGAAGACCCCAAGCAACTTAAAAAGTGAGGAGGTTTTTCTGTTTCACTCGTTGTTAGATTTGGATCAACCCTGCTTTTGTTTCATGACGTGTTGATTATGTATATCGAATTTGTTCAAAGTTAAGAAACTCAAGATAGTAACTTGTGACAATTTCCTGGTCAAGTAATTCTAAGAGGAAGCTTCTCTTGATTTTATTCCTACATTATCTTTGTTGGGTAGCGAAATACAGAAGGGGTAAACAAAAAACATAGGAATAGAGGTAAACAAATTTCTTTATTCAGTAGTCGATCCTATCTATGAAATATGCACATATAATTATAGGCTTACAAAACCAAATTTTGATAAACTAAACTACTATTATTTAACTTAAACAATGAGTCTAACTAATAACTCTAACTAAGACTCTAACAATTATAATTCAGGTTTATTATCTAACACCCTCTCTTAAACTTGTAATTCAACCTTTAATAACTCCAAGACTAGCTCTCAATCTGCAAAAATCTTAATATTTTAAAACTTTGGTAAACATATCGGCAACTTGATCTCTAGATGTCACATGCTTTAATTGAATATCTTTTCTCCCAATGCATTCTCTTATAAAATAGTACTTAGTGTCTATATGTTTACTTCTATCATAAAAAACTAGGTTCTTTCCTAAAGCAATAGCAGACTTGTTATCAGCCAAAATATTCACAGCTCTATCTTGTTCAAATTTTAGCTCTTTCAATAACTTCCTCAACTAAATAGTATGACAAACACAGGAAGCAGGTACAATATACTCAACTTCACAAGTTGAAAGAGTAACAATAAGTTGTTTCTTAAAACTCCAAGCAAACACGATACTTCCCATAAAGAAAACAAAACCACTTTTACCTTTTTAATCGTCGATGTCTCATCCTTAATCACTGTCACTGAATACAATAAGCTGAAATTATTTACTGTGGTATACAATAATCCATACTCTAGTGTTCCTTTAATATATCGAAGAATTCTCTTTGCTACTTTTATATGCATCAAAGTTAGAGCTTTCATGTAATGACTAATGACACCAACTCCATACAAGATATTTGGTCTTGTACAAGTTAAAATCGCAGTCTTCTAACCAGTCTTCTAAATAAAGTTGGGTTTACCTTTTCTGCATTATCAAACTTAGAAAACTTGATTCCACATTCCATTGACGTAGAAACTGAATTGATTCTATCCATTTTTAACTCCTTTAAAACACTTCAGCATAAGTTTTATATGAGAGAAAATTCCTATCTTCACTTTGCTTTACTTCAATTCCAAGATAATAACTCATAAGCCTCAAATTAGTCATCTCAAATTCTTCAGTCATTTTCTTCTTAAATTTTTCAAACATCATAGTAAACAAACATACATAGTTTCTCCATTCTTGTTCTCCTTGACATGTAAGCCATGCTTATACAGACAATTTGAGAAACCATCCTTCTAAAAATAATCATTAATACAAGTATACCAAGACCTTGTAGCTTGTTTAAGACCATATAAGGCTTTATTCAACTTCAACACCTTGTCTTCTTGTCATTCAACGATGTAACCAATGGTTGTTCCACATAAACCTCTTCCTCTAAAGTTCCATTCAAGAAGGCTGATTTTACATCCATCTGATTAATCTTCCATCTCTGTTGAGATGTTAATAAAATAATTATTCAAATAGTCTCAAAGCGAGCCATTAGAGCAACAACTTCATTATAATCGATTCCAGCTTTTTAAGTGAATCCTTTTACAACAAATCAAGCTTTGTACTTCTTTACTTCTACTTTTGAATTTTTCTTCACTTTATAAATCCACTTTACTACTACAGGTTGCTTCCTTTTTGGAAGATCTATCAATCACCAACTATTATTCTTTTTAATTTCTTTCATCTCTTCATCTATAGCAAATATCCATCTTTGGTCTTTCACAGCTTCTTCAAACATCATTGGTTCCGTATCTGTTAATAAACAAAACAGAGTAGAATCATTGATTTCTTCTATTACTTCTTATATTTCTTCTAAACTCTACATATGATATGGCCTCTCGGATGAGCTTTGTGGACACATAATTGTTTGAGTTATTTGAACTTCACGTGGAGGAGTTTGCGATGTAACATCAGTAACAATTTGATTCTGGGACTTATCTACATCAAAAAAATTATCAAAAAAAGGAAGAAAGTCGTAAATTTCATCCTGTGGTACATTCCACTCCATGAGCCTTCTTCATCAAACTCAACATATTTACTAATGATTGCTTTTCCATTTTGAAGATTGTAAAATTTATACCCTTTTGAATTTTCAATATAGCCAACAAATATGAACTTCTGACTCTTATCATCCAACTTGCTTCTTATTTCATCAGGAACATGCACATAGCCAATACTTCCAAATACTCTTAAGTGCGAAATACTTAGCCTCCGTCCACTATAAGCTTCTTATGGAGTCATTTGCATTAGACTCTTTGAGGGACTATGATTATTCAAATACACTATACATGCTACTGTTTCAGCCTAAAACTCCTTTGGCATCCTCTTACTTTTCAGCATACTAAGAGCCATGTTAAGAATAGTTCTATTTTTATGCTCTACAACTCTATTTTGCTGAGGTGATCTAGGAATTATCAAAGAATGTCAAATACCAAGATACTCACAGAATTGATTAAATTTATTTGACGTGAATTCACCTCCTCGATTAGTCTAAATTGCTTTAATTAGATAACCACTTTTAGTCTTAACTTGAGCTTTAAATTTTTTAAACACTTTAAATGCTTCAAATTTTTTCTTCAAAAAATAAACCCAACTATTGTGAGTATAATCATCAATAAACAATAAAAAGTACCTATTCTTTCCATATGAAATTGGTGCGATAGGACCACATATATCGGTGTACACTAATTCGAGTGTTTTTGTAGCTTGAGATAGAGACTACTTTGGAAAGCTCCTCCTAGACTGCTTACCATACATATAATCTTCACAAATTTGATCAAGATGACTTATAAAAGGCAAACCATGTACCATCCTTCTCTTATACAATAGCTCCAATCCAGTGAAATTCAAGTGGCCCAACCTAAGATGCCACAACCATGACGAATTATTCGTAGTAGCTTTTAAACATATGGGACTATCTTTAATGACCTTCAGTATAAACATCTTATTCTGAGACATTGGCACTTTTACAATCAATCTTCCTTTTCCATTTCAACTAATCCACTCTTTCTCATTTCTATTTCATAGCCTTTCTCCAAAAGTTGTCTAATACTCAATATATTTATTTTCCAAAAGTTGTCTAATACTCAAGAGTTTTTCCAATTTCTATCCTTAAACTTGTAAATCACGAGTCAAATCTACAAAATCATAGAGCTCATCATCATAATTATGGTACAGTTAACCTAATAGCAAGAAGCTCTCTTCTCAAGTAATATACTCATCTTCAACTATTACGATTCCTTACTAAGATTAGGCCTTAACTAGGTTGTTTCCCGTACTCTTCAACTTTCTTTCTTTTGGAGGTCTAGAGATTCAGCTCATTAGTGATGAGTCAGAAGGGAAGATCTCCACTCAGGTAAGATTATCAACTTAGAATTCTCCCTTCTTTTATAACTTTGGTTCTTCCCGAATAGCAAAGCCAAAATTTGGTGAATCTACGGTAATCCTTCATGAAGTTGCTACTAATAAAGCCAACTGAAAATGCCTTTTCATTTCCATCAGGTGAGTACCAAAACCCCTTTTATTTTAGTAGTATACTCTGAGTAAATGAAGAGGAAATATGCATGATTACTTTCTTTCTAGTTCTGAACTGAAACCAGGTAGTATGATGTTCTGAACTGAACTAGTTGAATGTTACTATTTTAAAAAGTAGATGATGAACTATGCATGATCTCTTTCTAAACTATTATAAACTAAACCCAAATTGTATGATAGGGTTTACTAAACTGTTCTGGACTGAGTTAGGTTGAATGAAACTTACTAGAGTAGTATACAATAGTAAGAACAATAAGGATTATAATCTCCAAGTGAGAGCTATACCTTTACTACAGTGCAGGTTCAACTGATTTATAATCAGTAGTTCCTTTAAGCTAGCAATTGTGAGATCTATAAAAGAGGCTAGAGAAATAGATTTCTCCTTAAACCTTCTATTATTCCTCTCATTCCATACTGTTTGAATACATGTAGCCACCGAGATCATTAATACATCCTTGTCAGTTCTAGAAATGTGCAAAAGAGATAACTACAGTAGGATGTCAAAGAGTCTGCAATAGTTAAACTCAGGGACACATATTCTAGAGATTTTAGTCCAAAGCTCTTTAGAGAAGATACACTCAAAGAAGAGGTGTTCACTAGTTTCATCCTTTAGATTACAAAAGAACAAATCTTAGAGGAGGATAGGAACTTCAGCCTATTCAAAGTGCTGAGTCTGTCCAATATAGCTAACCATAGAAGAAAGCTAATATTAGGTCTAAGAACCTTCTTCCAAATTTGGGGATACTATCCTACTCTGTTTACTATCCTATCCCTAACCTTCTTAGCTTCCCTTATAGTTATTTATGAAACTAGAATCTCATACCATAAATAGATATCACTCTCTTTGAAGCTTCGAAATTGCTGAATAGACAAAAGTCTTATCTCATTTGATGATAACAACCAAGTTCCATTTCTAACTATTTCATCAAGCTTTGTTTTCTTAGGGATTCTCTCTAATAGAGTTATAGCCAACTAATTTTGAACTAAAGCTCCTTGTCCTATCCAATTGTCAAACTATAAGGAAATTCTTTCTCCTATCCCTATTTGGCAAGTAATGTGCTTCTGAACTTCTTCCCTCATTCTTAGAATTTGATTAAAAAACCAAGAGTGGCTATCTTTGATCTTTAGAGCCCAAAGACTCTCACTTTTTAATATATAGATGTCGATCCATTTGATCCATATTAATTATTTTTCTCCCAGGATTCTCTAAATCCTCTTAGTCATATGTAACCTATTTTTCTTGTTGATTGAATCCAGTCCTAATCCTCCTCCTTCTTTCGATTGGCATAAAGTCTTCCAACTTACTTTTTCTATTCCTTTCTCACCATTTCCTTTCCTAAATCATAGGACAGTATTTCATTTAAACATCTTGCCCCTAAACAAAGAACAGAAACGGAAGCCTTTCTATTCACTCCCCATTCTCTTATAGAAATTGCTTCATTAATTTTTCAACTATTTTAATAAGCCCTTTAGAGAGAAATAGGTATAAGCACCAGAAAGTTTGCATTGACATAATTACAACTTCAGAAGCTGAAGTTTCCCTCCATAGGATAGGGCTCTATTTATCCATGACCCCAATCTTTTCTGGAATTTTTCAATTAATGGGATACATTTATAAAACCTTAGCCTTTTGGATTAAATAGGAATCCTTAAATAAAGAAGAGGAGGATCTTTGAATTCCATTCCTGTAGCCATAGACAAGGCATTAGAAAGGTGGGATGCACTTTTGGAGAGCATCAAATAACTCTTTTTGAGATTAATACACAAACCTGACAACTCCTTGACGAGATTGAGTGTATTCATCAGAAGAGAGACTGAATGAACATTTACCTTGCATAAGAGAATAAGGTCATCTACAAGATATAAGCTTGTTAGAGAAAGTTTCTTACATTTAGCATGTTATCTAAATCTGGAGTCCTTAGAAGTATTATGCTTCAGCATTTGAGTAAGGACCTCTATACAAATTAGGAATAGATAAGGGGATAGAGGATGCCCTTGTCTCAATCCTTTTTTGTCTTTAAACATCTCCGAGGGGCTCCTATTTATCATAATTCCATAAGAGGCAATAGTAACGTACTCTTGAATCCACCTTATGAATCTTTAGGGAAATTTCATGATTTCCATGGTTTGTAGTAGAAAACTCCAGTTCAAATTATCAAAAGCTTTCTATAAGTCAACTTTCATAGTGCAGTTTTGAGGGCTTTTGTTGTGATTATACCCTTTCAATAGCTCTTCTACTAGTAGAATATTATCCCCAATATTCCTGCTACTCATAAAATCTCCTTGATTCTCATTGATGAGTAAGTGCAGAACCTCCTTCAATTTATTTGCCAGAATCTTGGCGATGATCTTATAAAGGAAATTGATGCACAAAATAGGTCTGTAGTCACTCCAGGAGGTCGGGTTGGAGTTTTTAGGGACTAGACAAAGGAATGTCTTGATAATCTCTTTAAGCATTACGCCTTTTAGGAAAAATTCATGCACAACCTCCTTAACTAACCCTCCCACACAACTCCAGATTTTTAATAGAAAACCCATTCAAACCATTAGGTCCCGGAGCCTTAGAGCTATTCATATTAAAAATAACCCTCTCTATTTCTTGATCTGTAACTAGTCTGATTAACTTAGAAGCCTCATGTTCAAGGATTCTTGTTGAAACAATCTGCCCAAGATCAGCTCCAAATCCTATTGGGTAAACTTCTGAACCTAATAGGTTTTTATTATATTTCATGGCTTCCTTAATAATTCCCTCTTGCCTAAACATAACCTAAATGGAAGTGATTCTATTAACATTCTTCTGAGCTAATACAAAGTTAAAAAAGAATTTAATGTGCCTGTCCCCATCGTTTATCTAATTAACTATAACTCTCTATTTCAATAGAGAACAATGATTATCCACCCATTGCAAGTAATTATTAAGGGCTTCCTTTTCAGTTGTATCTAAAGAACCATCTACGGGATTATCAGCCAATGCTTTCTGCATATCAGAAAGATTGTCTCTAGCTAATTCTAAATCCGTGGAGATATTCTAACCTCTCCTTATATTGAAGTTCTTCAACTCCTTTTTAATAGCCTTGAGCTTTTGTGTAGCAACCCACTCCCATAGGGCATATTCCTGAACATACCATCAGTATTCGAGAACAGTCTCTACGAGAGTGATGCGCTAGGATAGTCAGTTAATCATACTCATTGCAAAAAAACAATCTCACGCGTCACACACATATTTTGGAAAACTAATAATAAAAAATGCCCATTTTATTTATAAACATATTCAATTTACAAATGTTACAATCAATATACATATCATCATAATTTCAGTAGTCACTTGGGCCCATTACAGATACAAAACACTTTTAGTCGTAAAGTCATTACATTACAGAATCATTCACATACTCATTCTATAGTATTTGTGAATACACATTTTAATACAAAATAATGAATTACAATATAGAAGCTAACTAATCCCGACCTCTATCTCTTACTCAAATGCAGTGGTTAGACTTTAGTTCGTCTAACTGGGTGTCTCCTCTGAGCTTAAAAAATATGTTGCAAATTTTGGGGTAAGTTTGGCGAACTCAATGAATAGACCATCCTCGATGGCTCACTCAATCACATAACACATATATTTATGTAATCACATAATTCACATCATTTCACTAATCAATATGTTGAATTCATATTCATTTAATTCACATCATTTCACTAATCACTAATCAATATTCATTTAATTCATATTTCACATCAGAAATCATTCAAAGTATTTATTTAAATCATTTAAATCATATATATCAAATAAATATGCAATGCTCATGAGACTCACTTTCAATTGTTATTATTGTGACTGAGTGCTTAAAACTATCCCGTATGCATTGCAGATACTGCCCTCATTAATAACTGTCCCTTATTCTTTAGGGATACAGGGCTCATTTCACATTGTAAGCTAGAGGCTTTTACCACATTCTGAGCTTTAAGCTCTTTTTCACTTTCTAAGCTTTAAGCTTTTTTTCGGTGGCTACTTTGGTCACATCCTTTATATTGTCATGCATTCATGTAATGAAATGCATCATATCTATTCAGTCAATCAATTATACTCAATTTTACACTTTCACATTCACGTTCACATTCTCATTCACATTTACCATCGAACCTTGGTCCAGCATTCAACATTTAAGTTGAGAATCACTTATTCAATCAAATACACATTCAAGGAGCACTTCCAATGATTTTTGCATGCATCAAATACCTCGGATATTTATTGTTGGGAATCAACACATTCACATCACATAATTCAATACACAATTTTAAAACATAACAAACAATGAAAGTGAGAAGACCATCTAGGTCAACTCACAGTACGCTCTAAATTAGCATTAGCTTCCATGATCTGAAAATGACTGGATGTTGATGTTCTATCCTATATATCAACATTATGCAATACACATATTGCACACACATTATTAATTGCATAATCACATAAACATTTAATTTTACAAATATTTATATGTCTAATGTATAATGCATGCCTATATTGACAATCCTAGGTATATTTCCTTTATTCACATCTCATAATCATTTATTAACATCTTTTAATAATTCTTTAATACCTAATGCACTTTACTCACTTTACTCACCTCATTCATCATCAGCTAGGTTCACTTAAGATCTCATTCAAGCCAAATTACCTCATATAGAAGCACCCTAGCATTGGTTGGTTTAAACTTCACTCAAAAGATGACTCTTTTTCTCCATAAGTCTAGCCACGATCGTGGTGTCCCTGCCACGATTCTGACAAAAACATTTTTTGGCCAGGCCATGATTATGGGGTGAGGCCATGATCGTGACAGAAACTTTATTTTGTTAGGCCACGATCGTGGGGTAAAAGCCACGATCATACCCTGTACTTTTCCTCCTTCATCTACATGAATTTAACACTTATACAAACATCAATTCTACTCCAAATTTTCTAGAATTCATACACATTAATGCAATTCATTTCATGCTAATTATACTACCTATTTATTGCATTAAACTCTCTAACCTCTACCCATTTGATTCAACATTTCCTACTTAACTCTTCATTCATGAAATCCTATTCTTTTTCCATAATTCCTCATTTAACAATATAAACATTTCACATTTATATGTATTGGCATCAAATATCCTTTTCCTTAAAGTATAACATCAAGATCAATCAAAACTTATCACACATTTAACCAACTTTTCCAACATCAAATTATGTTTATTTTAAGCCCTAATTAAGTCCAAAATCATCATAGTTATATACCTCATCCTTAATTGGTTTAACCATTGCATAATTAAAACATTACCATGAAAAATCACTGCTTAGGACAGATTTTTAGGTCAGTTTTGTATGACCATTATGACCTAGAAAATAAGGTATTTAGCAACACCTTCTTCTAAACAAATGTTCCTCTATGTCTTAAGTTTCTAATGACATCAAATTCATGCATTTTTCTTTTAGTATTCTGCAAGTTATATCCAAAATATTACAAACTGTTCTCATACCACGACAACACATAGTTCTCAACTTTAAGCCAAATTTCAAAACCCTTAAGGATAGAATTCAAATTCAATTCCTTCATGAAAATTGTAGACATATTTCTCTAGTTTAATCTAAATTAAAAATAATCCAATTATGATCTACAAATTAAGATATGGACAAAATATAGATACATGTTCAATGAAAACACCCCATCTAACATATTCTAGCACACTTCATCATCATTTTCGTCCTAGTTCACCTCTTTTGCTTAGTCTATCTTTCCTAAATTAATACACCATCATTTCTCTTTCATTCTTAAACTCCATTTCTGTAACATCCCGTTTCCAGAGAACGGGCCGGACCAGAGAAACGGGTCCAGATGTGGTAAATTACCACATCTCATGC
>JANQBM010487756.1:0-17521 GCA_025594535.1 Erythroxylum domingense
AGGAATTATTGGTTCTTTACTTTACCTTATAGCAAGCAGACCTGATATTCTGTTTAGTGTTTGTTTGTGTGCTAGATTTTAAGCAGATCCTAGAGAATCTCACTATATTGATGTTAAAAGAATTTTGAGATATCTATCAGGTTCTACTGATCTCTGCTTAATGTATAAGAAAGGTAAAGATTTCAGGTTAATTGGCTATTGTGATGCTGATTATGCTGGAGATAGGATTGATAGGAAGAGTACAAGTGGAGGCTGTCACTTTCTTGACCATAATCTAGTTTCTTAGTCTAGTAGGAGACAAAGTTCAATTACTCTATGTATTACAGAAGCTGAATATATGTCAGCTGCAAGTTGTTGCTCACAGACGTTATAAATCAAGTATCAGTTAAAAGATTATTCAATTTAAGAAGAATAAATCCCAATCTTCTGTGACAACATAAGTGCTATCAACCTATCGAAGAATCCAATACAACACTCAAGAGTAAAGCATATCTAAGTTAGGCATCATTTCTTACGAGACTATATACAGAGGGGAATCATTAGTCTATAGTTTGTTGAGACAAATCATCAATGGGCAGATATCTTTACTAAGCCTTTGAATGAAGAAAGATTTAAAGAAATAAGGCGAAACTTGAATATGGTAGTGTTGAGTGACCAATCGTCTGACACGTCATAACTCAGATGATTTTTACAGAAGGAAGATAAAAAGTCGTAAGTTTTCAAGAGCACAATAACTGCAAGTTACAGACGGTAATTTTTTTAAGATGGTAGTAAAGGGAAATCCTCTCAAAAGGTTTAGAACATCACCTACTTTAGAATACTCTTTAAATCCATTGAAATCGACTTTTGCAGAGCTCTTAAACAAAAACGTTTCATTACTCTATTCATGATATCAAGTTCTTTCAGTTTACATTCTCATATTCAAATACTAATCTCATTACTTTGAGAAGTTTCTATTGTCTATAGATCACAATGGAGCAAGCTATGATTTATGGAAGACATGTTAATTTCGAATCCTTGAAGAAAAAACAGATGGATATTGAACCAGAAGGGGTTGGAAAAACTTCTTTCAAGTTCGTCAAACAGTCTATCTAAATGAAGTATATGAGTTTTGGAAGAATGCAAAAGTAGTAAATGATACTATAGTATCAACGATGGATAGATTGTCGGATATTGTGACACTGGAGCTAATCGAGAAGGTTAGTGGATGTCCATGTATTGGAGCAGAGTGTCTCATAACATAAGATGGATGACTGAAAGTTGTGTAGAGAAGGCACATGTCAATCGACAACTTTATGGAAGTAGTGACCCAAAGGACAAGAAGGCATCAAATCTTGTTCCAAAAGCTAGGGTTCTACATACGATACTTTTTCACTGTATTCTACCAAGAATAGGTTCGAAGAACGTTGTGACGACGATAGATGAACAATGCCTGTTCTATTTACTCAATCATCAGGCTATAAAACTTCCACACTTAATTTTCAAGTATATGATAAAGACGAAGAGGGATTCTAATGCCTTACCATATGGCATGTTTCTAACAAGAATCTTTAGAGATTCTAGAAATCTTTTTGGCAGAGGAAAAAGGATTAAGATGAATATCAAAAGCATTATTATTGCATCAACTATATGTAGAATGGGTTTGAAAACTCAAGAAAAGGAGGATACAACTTCTATAGCGAAAGCAATGACTGAGGGGGAGCTTATTGTAAGACATTGCATGAGTGAAAATGTTACACCCACAGAGAAGAAGAAACCTCAATCCTCAGGAAGAATGTCAATAGAAGGAAAGAGGAATAAATCGTCAGAGGTAACAATTAAAGTGAAGACGAGTTCATAAAGAGAAGAAAGCCAAGTGAAACTATCTGAAAAACAAGTTTCGTTGAAAAGAAAAGGAGAGACACTTAATTTCGAAAAAGTAAAAAATCAAGAAAATCATCAAGGTTATTAACTCTGCGTCAACAAAAACAGAAGAGAGGGAAAGGATTGACTCTTGGTGAAGATTATGAAAAGGTAGAGAAAGCACCGCAGGCTATTAGATATTTGGTCTCAATTTTGCAAGAACAGCCGACAAAATCGACTAAAGAGACAGAAATTAAGAGGAAGTTGGAGTTTGAAAGGAAGTAACCCCAACCATAACCACCTTCTAGACTGGTAGAAGAAAGTAAGAAGTTGAAGACCATTCAGAAAGAGAGTACTTCAACTAGTGGTCAACAAAAGAAAAAATCAGTTGAACACAGAGTGGTATATCTCATAGTCCTATCAGAAAAAAGGATTTGAGAATGAAGGTGATTGAAGAAATGGTACCTGTTAGAAGCAGAAGCTCAATTATTATAAGAGAACCTGTGAAAAGGTTAGTTAAGGTACAAGTTGAACCAATTTTAATCAATAATCGATCAATACATCTTCTAAATCATGAAGAAAGAAGATTATATGGTGTTCTAAGAGATGAAAAGTCAGAATCATATCCATTGAAGATAACAAAAGATCGATATACTATTTACCCAGTTACAAATAGGACATTAATCAAGATTGTACCTGATGTACGACCTAGAACTTCAAACATTGTACGCAATGAAAACAAAGGGAAACAGAAGATGTACCGTGAAGGAAATACAAGTGACCTTACAGAAGAGCAGCTACAAGAAGATGTGAGAAACATAGATGATGCATGCAATTCAGAGCAATCAAGACGAATCTATGTTTCACATCACATTTCAAAAGCATCAGGAAGTCATTGTGGAGCTTCACCACAGATGCAACTTCTCAGGTAGTTGGAAGAGTGACTAAAGTACAATACAGATCTATCAAGGTTGAAGGTATTAGTGTCAACTTAGAGCTCTTGTGCACCTAATCATGCACTTTAGACCTTTGAGTTTTATATCTTCAATTAAAGATGTCCTTCACCTTCTTGGAAAACCAACTCCAAAACTATCTAAACCTGATGACCTTGATCTCCCTAAAGGAAAACAATCTTTCAAAGCTCCTATCATCAAAATCATTGAATTAGATGTCTTACCTTTAGAAATACTTGTTGCTACAAACTTCTATCCATTAAGTGCACCTCAACAAGTTCCTACTATTGGAATGGAAAAAGTTAGTCACACTCAGCAGTGGAGTCAGGAAACCTTAGTTAAGGAGATTGAAGAAATTTATGCTAAGGTTGATGATATGAGTGACTCAGTTGGTGATCTACATGAGGAAGTAGTATATCTACGAGTTTCAATTAAAGAAGACCTCAAGTTGATCAAAACTGATATGCAACATATGTTTTCTGAAATCATGATGCATCTGCGATAAACTTTTTGATTAATAACAAATAGGGGGAGAAAAGAAGAAGGAAAAGGAGAAGAATAGAAGAAAGAAGGAGAAGAGCAGAAGCAAAAGAAAGAAGAGAAGAGCAGACAAGAAAGAAGATATTATATGTGTATTTTGTTTATTGTCTTCTTATTCATTGTTGTCTTCTTATTCATTATCTAAATAATATTCGTTCATTCACTTTTATCTTTCTAAAATTATGATTATTTGTTATCATCAAAAAGGGGGAGATTGTTAAGTCAAGAGAACTTCACGATGATTAATTTTGGTGACAATCAAATAATAATAATATTAGAAATAAATGAACTATTTTGATAAGTGTATTAAGTGTGCAGAAGTATAAAACATAGAAGAAGTAAGAACACAGAAGAAGCGAAAAACTCAGAAGAAGTGGAAAACACAGAAGAAGTGCAAAACACAGAAGAAGTAAGAACACTAAAGAAGCGGAAAACTCAGAAGAAGTGCAAAATACAGAAGAAGCGAAAAAAACAGAAGAAGCACAAAACACAGAAGAAGTGGAAAACACAGAAGAAACGCAAAACACAGAAAAAGTAAGAACACGGAAGAAGCGGAAAACTCAAAAGAAGTGCAAAACTTAGAAGAAGCGCAAAACACAAGAAGTAAGAACACAGAAGAAGTGGAAAACTCAGAAGAAGTGCAAAATACAGAAGAAGCGGAAAACACAGAAGAAGTGCAAAGAACAAAAAAAAACGGAAAACACATAAGAAGTGAAAACACAGAAAAAGAAGAAGATACAGAAGAAGTAAAAACACAGAAGAAGAGGAAAACACAGACGATACAAAGAAGAAGATACGATAGTACTTTAGACAGTTAGTTAGATGGAGTTAGTTACAGAACTCAACTAAATAACAGATTCTACAAGAATCAAGAAGCAGTTATCAAGAATCAAGAAGCAGTTGGAGACTTAGGCTATCTATACTAGTCGTAGTAGAAGATTGAAAAATCTGACAATTTTACAACCTTTAAACCAATAATCTTTTTAGCTTTCAAGTGTATACTTACAAAGAAAAATTCTGTAGTGCGATACTACAGAGCTAACCCAACTATAACAAAAAGCTCACAATATCTTTCTAGTGAGAGAAAGAAAAGGCTAAGAGCCTGGAGAGCTAAGATAGCAAAAAGAATACTTTGTGTAAGAGACCTGAAGAGGCTCTGGAAGGGAAGAAAGAATATTTGTAAATTTTTCGAAGTATAGTGAAAACTCAAACGAATTCTAAGGACTAGACGTAGCCTACGGTTTGGGGTGAACCAGTATAAAAATCGCAGCATCTATCTTCTATCCTTTTACTTTATTCTATTTTGTTTTTTAAAAAGTATATAGAAGTTATTTGCGATTTAACTACATAACAATTCAACCCCCCCCCCCTTCTTGTGTATATCATATATTGTATGTGAATTCTATATTAACGTGTGATTTACTTCATATGTGTCATGTGTGACACAGGTCAAATATAATGACAAATATGTAATATCTTACTAACATGAATGGGAAAATGGAGTGTGGCAAACTAGGATGATACTTCTATGATCTAATACGTATCATCTTTGTTTGTGGGTCTCGATTTCTCTAACTTTATGTTAAATTACATGTGCTAAATTGTAGCAAAGAAATCCTATTTTCTCTTACTAAATGCTAAACAGCATTAGAGAAAACTTTATTTTCTCTCACCAGATGCTAAACAACATTAGAGAAAACCTTTATGTTCTCCAACTGAATGCTAAACTGAATTAGAGAACCTTTATATGGATTAGAAAAAACTTATATCTCCCTATGTCATATGAAACTTTAAGGATATCTGTATAAACTGTATGTGTTTATATGACATAGGATCAAGGTCAATCTTTATAAATGCCCAATGACCTTTAAAATGCTTAAGATCAACACAAATCTTAAAGCTTTCATAAGTATTATGACTATACATAAGAACATTTATTACTGAGGATAAAAAGATGATCATCTATATTAATAAATAATCAAAATATCATAATACATTAAAATGTACAAACATTTATGGAGCAAATAGAATGATCCTTAACTACTGCTGTCTAAGGACTTTAATATGCCCATAACGGATACATGTTTAACAAACACTAGTGGGCGAAGTCCTCTAGTCAATGGATCATCTAACATCTCCTCAGTCCTGATGTGCTCCACTTCGATGTCACCTTTCTGAATCAACTCCGTTATGGTCAAGTATTTGACCTCCAAATGCTTAGACCCTATGATACTTTTGTTGTTGTTACTGAACAACACTACAACAAGATTATCACAATATAACCGAATGGGTCTATCTATTGAATCTGCCACAAACAACTCAAAAATTAAGTTTCTGAGCCAAACTACTTGTGTAGCAGTTCCATAACATGTGATAAACTCTACATGCATGGTCGAGGAAGTTACCAGTGTCTGCTTGACACTCTTCCACAATACTGAACCATCTGCCAACATAAAAATATACCCTAAAGTGGATTTGCGATCATCTGAACATATAGCAAAATCGGAGTCTGTATACCTTATTAGGTTTAAATCGTTGACTTTTTTGTATGTCTATAATCCTTGGTACCCTTTAAGTATCTTAACACTCGTTTGACTGTATTCCAATGGTCCATAACTGGGTTAGCCAGATATGGACTCAACAATCCAATAGCAAATGCAATGTCTGGTCTAGTGCACATTTGGGCATACATTAGGCTGCCAACTGCACTAGAGTACAGGACATTCCTCATAGCCTATCTCTCAACTTCATTCTTTGGACACTGTGCCAAAGATAATCTCCCGCCATGAGAGATAGGTTCTACAATAGGTTTACATTCATCCATATAAAACTTTTGTAGCACTAGCTCAATGTATGCTCTTTGAGTGTTGAGATCTATCCCAGTGAATCAGTATACCAATGACAAAAGATGCTTCACCTAAATCCTTCATGTCAAAGTGTTTGACCAAAAATTACTTTACCTCATGCAACATGGTCAAATCATTTGAAGCGAGCAAGATATCATCCACATACAACAGTATGAAGATAACTTTGCTCCCCCTGACCTTATAGTATAATCATCTTTCAACTTTATTTTGCACAAAGTCGAATGAGGTCAAAACCTCATCAAAATTTAGGTACCATTGTCTGGAAGCTTGTTTCAAACCGCATATTGATTTAGTCAACTTACAAACTTTGTCAGTTGCATCTTGATCCTAAAATCCTTTAGGTTGCTCCATATAGACCTCTTCATCAAGTTCACCATTCAGGAAAGCGGTCTTAACGTCCATCTGATGGAACTCCATGTCATAATGAGCTACTATTTCCATAATCACTCTAAATGCATCTTTTGAGGATACAGGAGAGAAGGTAACATTGAAGTTAACTCCTTCTCTCTGAGTGAATCCCCTAGAAACTAGACATGTTTTAAGCCGCTTAACTTGACCTTGTGTGTCCTTCTTGGGCTTAAATAGCTACTAGCAACTGACAAGCCTGCAATGTTGAGATAAATCAATAAGTTTCCATACCTTATTCTGCCTCACAGATTGCATCTCATCCTTTATTGCTTCCCACCACATGTCTGCTTGGGATCTAGAAACGACTTCTGCAAATGTAATTGGATCCATAACATTTCCTATGTCATAGTCTTGCTTACCTAAATAGACTATGTAATCCGATGAGATAGCAGGTTGCCTCTCTCTGGTGGATCTACACAACTACATAGGTTCTTTTACCTGGCAAACGGACCTTTTTCTTGTCTTGCAATCCCATGTCTGCCATAGTGTTTTCCTTCCCTCTTAGATCTCACTATCTTTATTGATTTTCCTAATTGGTTCTCAACCTCAGTCTTAAAGATCTTAAACTTGTTAAGAACTTTAGACTTTTCTTTAAGCAAGAACACATAGCCACAGTGGGAATGATCATCTATAAACGTTAGAAAATATCCAGCATTGCAAAACGTAACTGTATAGGGACCATTAATATCTGTATGTATAAGATCCAATAAACCAGAAGCACGAATTGACCCCTTTTATTTATCTTGGTCAACTTTTCCCTACAACAATTGATATATGTTTCCAAATCACTGAAGTCTAGAGTTGAGAGAATGGTATCCTTTATCAATCTCTCAACCCTCTCCCTAAAAATGTAGCCAAGACGTTTATGCCACAACATGTACGATGTTTCCTTTAGGAAGGCTCTCTTTCGAGTAACATGTTCAGCAATATAAGAAGAGGCATACATTTTGTTAGGAGTAAAGACACATTCCATATAATCTGTAGGATAAGAAGGCAGTTCCGATATATCTTGTATTGATAAAAATATTTACAACCGAAGTATGAAATACAAAATGATAACCATCTTTATCCAAAACTGATATAGAGATCAAGTTTTGTCTAAAAGACGGTAAATAAAACATGTCTCATAAAACTAATACAAACCCTAGATTGAGGTTTAAGCTTACATCTCCTACAAGAAAAACATCCACCTTTTCATTATTACCGACCATTAGCTTCTCCTCTCCTTTAATCGGCCTTCTCTTGGATGTGAACCCCTACATTATGGAAGCAACATGATTAGAAGCTCCATTATCTAACCACCAAGAACTTGATGTGGTTATAGCTATATTGGATTCATAAATCATATAGGTCGAGGAGTTACCTGACAATTCCTACTTAACCTTCCACAACTTATACTTCTGGCAATTGGCCTTTTTATGCCCCTTCATCTTACAAAAGAAGCACCTCATACCCTTTACATTATATGGGCCCTTAGCAATGTTGGACTGTCTAGTCTGAATCGGTAGAGAGGGTTTGAGTTTCTTACCCTTACCTTTAGACTGTTGGGGTTTAGCCTTCCCCTTACCTTTGACAGCAACATACAAGGTTGTATAAGGAGAACTCTTAATATTCTCCTCAGCCACAACACACCAGGATATCAAGGCATTGATGCCCCAGTTCTCATCTTAAGAGATGTAGGAGGTAGATAACATCTCAAACTCTTAAGGGAGAGTATTTAGTGCCTAATGTACTAATAGCCTGTCAAAAATAGGAATATTTAGTGCCTTCAGCCTACTCTGAAGGTGCACCATCCTGATAATATACTCTCTTACACCTCCTTCTCTACTATACCTTATGGAGAACAACTCTTTAATTAAGGTGTTTTGCTCTTCATGCTATCTATGAACTCCTTTGCTATGTTCGTATCCGGTAATCTACTAAACAAATGATCTGGGATTGACTTCTTGATGGTCAAATGGCACATCCTATTGACCACTCCCAGGTTGCCATTACTGTCTTTTCAGCTTTTAAGCTGACATTAGTAAGTGGAGGAGGGGTCGCGATATGCATTGCCATATTAGCATCAGCCATCTCCAGGGCAAACTTAACATCCTTCATTTGCTTCTTGAAATTAAAACCATTTAAGGTCTCAATGGTGATAGCATTGTTATTTACAAAAAAGGTGACTGAAAAATAGAAAAGACAATGTAAAGATCAGTATAAATGCAAGATAATAGCGTTACTTAAAGCATTAAAGCAGTATCTATTTTGAGAATCCAATCGCACATATTATGAAACAACTATGGGCTGAATACATAATATATGCAATTAGACCTCTATAAAAAAGTGATCAGAGTACAAACCATCAACTCTCATGACACTACCACTTGTTGGTGAGTAGATCATTCAAGCAACAACTTTCCTCCATCTAATGTATTTATGTACATCTCAAAATCTCATATAAGGTCAACACCTGTAGGTAGAATAACCAAACATGAGACTAGAGACATCCCCCTACATGCAAACGGTACAATTCAAATATCGACTTGAAAGGTCACTATATTGACTACAATCTTACTAGTACTTAAAAAGACCACAAACATAAGGGATACATCTTTATATCATCCTCACATTATATATGGGCATAATGTATGTGAAAATTAGCTATAAATGTAAAAATCAAATGCACAGTCAAATAATCACATACTAGTACTGAAAACATCGTCTTTAAACTTTATTTGAGAATTTATTTTAAAAATTCTCAATGAGAATGACTATCATGCTTTATTGAAGGTGTCTCCCTTGTGTGCAGTTTAGAGTATGAAAATGCACTCAAACTAGCTTTAAAAAGCTTTAAAAACTTTTTCGAAATCTAATTATCAATGTAATAAATCCAAAAAATTTGAAAAATCACTTCAAAAATTTCCCTGACTCAAAAACTGACCCAAAAAGACCTTGGGCAACTTTATGTGAATTTCTGAAATTTTTCTTTTTTAATTTCTATTGTTGATGTCATCATCATCATAGCGCTGACGTCAGCAGGGGTCAGCCTGCGCATGGGTAAGGGGCATGTATACAACTAACTCTCACTAAATGCGTCTAGAGCACTTGCATACGCGCATTTACTATATGATGCGTACCTTGCACTGGCCACCACGTGTCTGAATCCCTGCCATCCATATGTCACAACCGATGTGGGCACGTGCGCCGCATACATCAACGATTTCCTCGCTCGTGGGAGCACACACGCAACACGTGGAGCCACTTGGCGACACGTGTCGTCTTTACTTTCGAAGCAATTTTTTGAGTCCAAAACGATCTCTAATCACCCAAGACCTTCATAACAAATGATCACCGACATATGGTTAATGTCTTTCTACAGTTTTCTCAAAACGTAAGCACTCTTAACGGGTCATAAGATCTATATGCTTACGAATGATATGAGCAACTGTAGGAGACCTTAACCTATATATATAGCTTCCATATTTCCCATCACAAGCCCAATATGGATCTGGTCCATACTAATTGGGATATATGTTTCTCCTGATCGACCATTGATTTAGAACATTTATTGGGCCACTTTATTACCCTCATCTAGATCAAATTACGTAACTTAACTGATAATTTATTGAAAAGCCTAAAAACATAATTAATAGTTGTCCACTTAATGGAAAAGGACAAAATTGTCCTACAGTGTTGCCAAACAAACTCTTGTTTTAAGTTGAGAATACCTTATTCCCAACCTAGAATAAGCTTGACCTTATGACCAAACACTCGTCATCTTCTATTTTTCAAAAACCCTAATCTCAAAGAACCCTAACTGCCACCTTCTTCCAAGGTTGTCACCACAACTCGATGTTCTAACCATCACCAGACATGGTCACCGCAATGACCACCAGTTTGCATAAGTCTGAAACTTTCACCGTCTCTATACGTTTATCCTCGACTTTTGGCTTGTCCTAACTACCAACAACAACTCAGACCAAGCAGTCACTCCTCTTCTAATGCCACTACCTCCTACTTCATCCAGCCTCCAACCATCTTCACCTTGCGTGTAAGTCACCTTTTTCAATTTTAATTATCTTCTTTAATTGCATTATTGAGGATCACACAAAAAACTCAACAGTCACCAGCTTCCTCACTTTAGGTGATTTTAAATCAAATTAAAACTAAAGATGTCAATGGGTCAAGTCAGGTCGGGCTAGGCCTGATCCAGACTCTCAGGTTAAGTGGTCTGTGGCCCGACAGGCCAAAGTTAGTTGGCGGCCCATCCTTAATATTTTTTCAAAAAGATAAAAACGACAGCGTTTTCGTTGTTCTAATCAGGCCACAAGATGGGCCAAGTTGGTTTGTCTCAACTCGTTAGCCCGTGACCCAGTCAACCCGGTTGGGCCAAAATTGACATTCCTAATTAGAACTCTAGGACAACTTAACAAGGGGAAATTGTTATTCATCAACAATCACCAAAATATCCTATAGTTTTTAAGATTCTCGGATCTTACTGAATTTCCATAAGACTTTGTAAATTTTTCAAATTTCTTTATCTTGTACGATGTAGCTTCATAAAAAGTTTTGATTTCTTAAAACTTTAAATCTAATTCAAGTTTTTAATTAGCCTTTATTCAAGTTTCAATATGAACTTTTCATATTTTAAAATTATTATCAAACCCAAATATGACTTATAAGGATTTTAATTGAAGGATTTTAATATGACCATAGTAACACAATTAAAGATGGCCTAATACCACTATTGGGAGTTAAGACATGATTTGATCTAGTTTATAATAAAATAAATACAAATTTTTTATTTGATTTCTCAAAAGCTAAGATCACTTTAATTTCTTTCGTATGATTAACATATAAAACATAATAGAGTATAAATCATAATTTGTACCTTATAGTATAGCTTAATCCTTTTTTTGTCGTTTTCTTCAAATTATTTCTAAAATTGACTCATCTTAACTACTGTAATTGCATATATGTTTAGCCTCTAACGACATCTAAAGAATGTATTAAGAGAACTTTATAAGTGGTTTTATGAATTTTTTTTACAGAAATACCCCTAAAAATTTTAAAATTTTCGGTACTGGCTGGTATATGCACTATAAGAGTTAAGATATTTAGTGACAATCTTTTTATGACTAACTATCGTTTCGTCATAAATACGAGGTTTTTTGTGACAAAATAATTGATTGACACAATTGTTTAGATTATCTGTGATGCTTTATATTTTTTTCACTAATACAATGGTAATTGTACCAATTTAGTTTCTTTCACAATTAAATTGTCATTATTAATATATTAATAGTGTTAAAATTTTATTTTATCACTTAGTTTTGTCAATAAAAGCCTATGAAATTTGGCGCCAAAATAATTTTGGCGGGAATTAATTATAATTGTGACAAAACATATGTTGGTAACTAATATTTATTGTTTTGTTGTGACAAAACATATTTTGGTCACTAATATTGTTTTTTTGTTATGACGAAACGGTTTATCATCACACAATATTTTATTTATTGTCGCAAAAAATTTTGTCAATAAATATTCAATAAATTAGTGTCTACTTCATATTATCACAATAACCGAACTATAACTATGGTCACTACTATTCGTCATTTAGTGACAAAGGTGTTGTGATTAACAATTGTTTCGTCACAAATACGAGTTTTTTTAATGACAAGACAATTGATTGAAGCTATTGTTTGGATTATCTGTGATGATTTATATTTTTGTCACTAATAAAATGGTAATCGTGGCAATGTAGTTTCTTTTACAATTAAATTGTCACTATTAAGATATTAATAGTGCTATAATTTAATTTATCACTAAGTTTTGCCAATAAAAAGCCTAAGAAACGGACTCATTTAGTTCATGGTGTAAACTTCGGTTTCTCCATTTCAATCCATGGGACTTTTTCAAGCTATTATGTTTGTGCATTTCATTTTGATTTGTTGTTCATGATACACAATTGAGTGTCATGTTTTGATGGTTAAACACAAAGTGACTTTGAAGAACAACATGGCCTGCAATTGTCGCTGCACATAGGGATGTCAATGAGTCAGGCCGAGTTCGGGTTGCCCCTGAGCCGGCGGGTCGGCATGGGCAGATCTGGGGCCCGGCCCGGCCAACCCAAGGACTAACCTGCCCGTGGCCCTCCCATAGGCTAGCTGAGCCACGGGCGGGCCAGCCCGGCCCATCATGTATTTTTAAAATAAAAAAGTTCAAAACAACGTCATTTTTACAGAACGATGTCGTTTTGAAAATAACCGACAGGCCACGGGCCGAGCTGGGCCTGCCGATGACCAGCCCAGGCCGATCACGGTCTACTCATAGCCCGCCTGTAGCCTGGTTAACCCGGCTCGTGGCTCGCCCTTCACCTGGTTAACGCGGGCTAAAAGCGGGCCGGGTTAGGCCATTTTTGACATGCCTAGCTGTACAGTCTTCATTTCTTGTAATAGAACGTTATTTTAATTTCTAAAATAAAAAATATATTTAATCAAGCCTAACTTAAACACATAATTTCAAGTTAGGTTTAAATCTAGGCGAGCATAAATTTTCCCCATCTTATTGTCAACCTTAACCAACATTCATAAAAAGATGCATAGGCTCAAGATTTTCAATTTACTATTTAATGAGAAACTATTTATTTTAATTTTTTTAGGAAATTTACTAACTTTACTTTTTATTTATTTTTAATTTTTTATAATAAATTTTATATTTTCGTGACTGTTATATATTTATTTTATTTTTATTTTTAAATATTTTAGTTTAATTATTTTAATTGTTATATATTTTATTTTTATTTTTTATTTATTTTAATTTTAATTTTAATTTGTGTCACGGGCATGACTTATGTGTCACGCCCATGACACAATTTCTTTTTTTGATTTTTAATGATTTTATTTTTATTTTTTAATTAATTTAATTTAATTTTTATTGTGTCACGGGCATGACTCTTAAGTCACGCCTGTGCACAATTTCTTTTTCTCTTACAATTTTTTTTAGCTACGTATGTTGCTTGTTCCTAATATGTTACAATTTGTTTTTTCTTACAATTTGTTTTAACAGTTAATAAGTTAAGACATTTAGTGAGAAAAACTTTTTGTGATAAAAAAATTGATCGAAACTATTGTTTGAATTACCAGTGATACTTTTTTTTCACAAATACGTTGGCAATTGTGACAATTTAGTATCTTTCACAATTAAATTGTCACTATTAATATATTAATAATGTCAAAAAAAAATTTACCACTAAGTTCTGTCACTAAAAGCATATGCAATTGGTGCCAAAATAATTTTGGAGGGATTGACTTGTAGTTGTGACAAAACATATGTTAGTCACTAATTTTTTCTATTTATTATGACAGAAACATAATTTGGTACCTAATATTTTTCTCTTACTGTGACGAAATGGTTTACTATCACACGATATTTTACTTTTTGTCTTGTCGTGATGAAACGGTTTACCATTACTTGATATTTTATTTTTTGTGAAGAAATCTTTTTTCAATAAAAATTCAATTAGTTAGTATCTACTTAATATTTTCAACAAAAAAAGAAAATATCACTATAGACACTACTATTCGTAATTTTTGTGACAAGAAATTTTGTTGTCACTTGATCATCAAGTTTTTGTTACAAAGGTTGTTATCAATATATACGTAACAAATTAATAATAACTATTTCTTGTTATAATAACATATTAAGATTAACCAATCTAATGACCATAAAATATTCAAACTACTTATATTGATAATCCAAAAGTAATATTTTGTCAATAAAAATTCAATTAGTTAGTGTCTACTTAATATTATCACAACAACTGAACTATCGCTATGTTCATTACTATATTTGTAATTTTAGTGGCAAGAAATTTTGTTGTCACTTGATTAACTTTTGTTACAAAAGTTACTGTCAATATAAACGTAACAAATTAATGATAAATATTTGTTGTTATAAAAACGTATTAAAATTAACCACTGTAAAGATAAATTTTATCATTATTGTAAAAATTTTAGAGACCAGAAACTACTTGTCATGGTTAGGTAGGGTAAGTTTAGAATCTGAAGAAGAATAAGAAGGGTAGTAGTATTGAATAAAAGTTAATAGCTACACTTGGTTAATTGAAAAAGAAAATTATTAAATAAAATTAATTAATTAACTTTAATTTATAGGAACTTATTAATTTATGAAAATTGACCCATTAATTAATAAACAAATCAATTTTTAACAAAAAGATTTATTTGAGTAAATCATACTAAAAAATTAAAAATCAAACCAAAAAATTAAACGGTTCAAAATTTTTACTATTAAATTGATTAAACAGGTTGAACTTTTTTTTAAAAAATGAATTTGTTGAATTTGTTAATCATAACATAAAAGTTTTATCAAAGTTCTTTACATGAAAGAGTAGGCTTTTTTATCCAAGAATTCACGAAGTATTTAGTTAATGAATAAACATAATTAAAAATTAAATCAAGTAGTCTAGACTAGTACTTAAAACTAATTTAGTTAAAAACTTATATAAACCCAAATTTTGTATTAAAAAAACTTATATAAACCCAAATTGAGTTAAATAAAAAATGTAAATTTAAATCATGAAGTAATTAAAATCTTATAAAGTATATTTTATAAAATATCTTATGGAGTATTAAGGAAATTAATTAAATTTTATTATGCTTGTTATAACAAATGCAAAACAATTTTTATATATTTTCTACCTATTAACCAAAAATTAAGAATACTATGATGAGTAATGATTTGGGAATACGATGCATTCAAAACAACATAAACAACAATTACACTCAACGAGAGTTCCCCTGAAAAGAAAAATCTAAAGAGGTCCAATGATATAAAGCCTTACCCTTATAAACTATAATATATTATAGATTTTTAATAATTTAATTTATTTTTTAAAATTCAAAATTTTAAACTATTATTTTATAATTTTTAATAACATATATATGTCTAAACAATATATAAATAAAATAAATATTATTAACATTATAATTTGACATAAATTTTAAACTCAATTCAATTAATTAATTAATTAGGAATTATTACTTAAGTAAGCAAGCAAAGCAACTTCTGTGAGCTCCACTTTATCGAGAATAGTTTATGGGCAATCCATATATAAGAGCCTAAACTCCAAAATTTTTTGAAATAATGAACCTAACATCTATTTGATTTCAAATCAAATCGGAGCAGTTGGAATTGCTAATCATCATCTAATCTTTGGTTTAAATCATATTAGGCCTACCCCTCCAAACCTAAGTCCCTGACAGATTTTAGAAGCCAGAGATTAAGTCCATTACTTCCTAAACCTTACATTAAGAGTCTGAAACCACCCCCCACTGCTCACCTTTGCTTCTTTAATAGATCACTACCCATTAGCCTCAGTATCGTTTTTTCTCTAGATTTAGTCATCAGACTACTCAACCCATCAAGCTCTATGAGTAATAACATCTCAAACCATTTTGTTTCTGATTGTTCTTAGTCGTTTCAGCTTATTACTCGTAGCCTATTCTCTACTTCTGCCTCTCACATACGACATGTTTGACAAAATGCTTCAAAGAACTAGGTTGTGAATTATTCTTTTCGTTTTCGGGAAGAATCTTTTATCTCAAATTCGTTTAAATTATCGTATTGTACTATAGCTCCAGTTTTGTATGCTTATCTTTTCTTCTCTAACAGAGCTCTCTCTCTCTCCCAAATCCACTCTTTTCTCCTTCTAAATTTCCAATATTTTCTTTTCATGGAAGTCCAAACTAGTTCGTTGAAGACCCCCAAGTCTTCTCTGAAATATTTTGCTCCTAGGAAACTCCGTGAATCAACCAAAAATATTAGAGTTGTTATAAGGATATGCCCTTTTCTGCCCCAGGAAATCTCTACAAATGATGGTTACCCCATCTCGTGTGTTTCTGTTCTTGAACGATATTATGAGTCCAGAGATGAAGTCACCGTTCTTCTTAAAGACCTTGACACCAGGTTAGCCCTTTTCTTTCAGTTCCAATCGCGATCATTTTTCTTATCATTGGTCGTCTTCACCTTGATCGTGGTTTCTTATTGTCTGTTTAGTCAAAACGAGTGTTATCAGTTGGACTCATTCTTCGAACAAGATGCCAACAACATTAATCTGATTTTTCAAAGGGAAGTTAACCTTTTATTCCTGGCATATTTCGAGTTTGGAACGTTGCGGTGTTTGCTTTTGATGTAACTAGAAATGGAAAGACATATACCATGCAGGTATAGGACCAATTTTCACAATAATATCTCATACTAAGTTGTGGATTGATTATTTTGAGTGGATTGCTAAGAAATCTAAGGAGAAGAAACGAAAATTTTCAAGTGGATTTTAAGCAAATTCGAGCTTCTCACCTTAAACCAATCTATCTTTTCTAACAAATTTTGCTTTTTGCTTCCTATAATGTTAATGTTTTCGAAATATGAACTAGGATGATTTCTGTTTTCTAGAACATAAACTCATTAATCTATTTCGTATAATTAATTACCTTGTCTTTCCACTCTATGAACAGAAGGGGAATAAAAGTTATCAGCATTGTTGCATTGGAGAATTGGAGTGCTTTTCTATATGTGTAAAATGACGACGAATAAGAAGAATGGGCAGCAGTATTAAATAAAACGAAACAGAAAAAGAGGAGTTGATATTTGGAAGAAAAGGAAGCGTGAACAGTCACTCATTTAAGAAACTCGTTATGCTTGGTGTCAATAAATTGCTTACTCTTCATAGGCGCAGTTCTCCTCTATTCGTGGTGTCAATAAATTGCTTTTTTTTTGCCTTAATTGAAGATCCATCAAGTTCCATAATATCAATTACCCCAACTATTCAGTAAGTTTATAAATTTATAAAATCTAGAATAGTTAGTACATTTCTTATCATTATCATTATCATTATCATTATCATTA
>JANQBM010487861.1:0-17520 GCA_025594535.1 Erythroxylum domingense
ATAATGGGCCGAAACTTATTGGGCTTTAATGGGATTAGGTTTTCTCTATAAATAGAGAAACTTAGGTCTCATAAGGATTGATATGATCAAAAATCCTAGCCACCATTCGAGAGAAGTTCGTGCAGCATTCGGAAAGAGTTTCAGGACGTTGTAGCACACGATAGCCACAGCCCAGATCGTGCATACTCGTGTGGATACTGGTAGAGGACATTCGCGTGTAGCAGTGTCTACGAATCCGAAAAACAACCACCAAATCCGTATCAAAAAGGTATTTTTGTGCATCCTATATGTTTTCGGTTATACATCGTGTTGTGTTATGGTCTCTTCCACAGCGTATTATGAATACTCGGGCCATACGCGATCCAACAGTGTTGAATTTTGTTTGATTTAACTTGTTTTCATATGTTGAAATTGGTTACGATTTAATTTAAATTTGATATGAATTGAGTGAAATCGGTGTGGATGTTGCATGAATCTCAATTGGATTAATTTCTGAATGTGACATGAACTTAAACAAGAAGAATTGTTCATGAAAATGGCTATTATATAATTGCATATATTGACCATGTCATAGTTGTGCAAGTTAAGTCACAATCATGACTTAACTTACACTTGCACGAGCATTCAAGTTTAGTCACGACGGTGACCTACTTGTACTTACACGTCGTGCAAGTTAAGTCATAACTGTGACTTCCTACATGCAAACACACTAACAACATTTTGTTTAATTTGTCATTTTATTACGTGGCATAAACAGGTGGAGGGCACGAAAACCTAAACCTAGATGAGGCTATAAATAGAAAGGACAAGGGTGGTAGTGAGAGGATTGATTCCATTCCACTCTTCATTCTTCATTTTTTACACAGAGAGACACTTTAGGAGGTAGATAGAGAGAAAGAAAGGAAGACGAGAAGAGAAATAGAGAGAGTTGGTGAAGAAGAGAGAAACATAGCAGAGAGATGGAAGCCAAGCAAGCCTTTAATCATTTGGTGAGAACAAGTTGAAGCAAAAGGTGAGAACTAATGTGGGAAGCATGAGAGGGACAGGAGACCACTGCCTTCACACTCACCTGATCCTTGTTTGCTTATTCTATTTTTCATTTGTTGCTTAGTTTCTTATTTATTTACTGAACTTATTACTTGTTAGCTTAACTAATTGTTGTTTGTTTTCTTTTCATAGTTCATTTAGTATTCACTATTTTATTGCTTTAATACTTCTGTTGACAGTAACATGGGACTGAAGTGTCTAGAGATGATGAACCGTGTTTATGCTATGATGGGCTTATCTCTTTTTCTTGAGGATTAATGTAGCTATTTTAGTCAAATTTTCATGATTGAGGGATTATGTTGATGTCTTATGTTTGCTATAGTTTCTGAACTGAATGGATGTAATAACATGACCAAACTTTGCATTATTTTAGTATTAAATGAAAGACCAAGAGTAGAAGTTTAATATGGAACTAGAAAATGTAGACGCTTAGGTTATGAATTAGAAATATATTAACTTAAATGGTAATTAGCAGTCGGGTTTCCATAATTAATTTGGATAATAACTTGTCAAATGCAAAAGCTAGATTTATTCTATTATTTGAATTGATGTTAGAATCTGACTGTTAATTTTAGTAAGACAATTAATCAATCATTTCCCTTAATCATGTATAGGAGATTATTAGTGAAAATAATTCTCAAGAGTTTTCAATTTCGATTAATCTATTTATTTTTGCTTCTAGTTGAATTGTTTACTTTTCAGACTAATTTGTGATTTTATTTTAAAACCTTCTCTCAAGAAACGGGATAGAATGAGTAGGATTGCCTTTATTTTTGTTTTTGTTCAAAATTATTTTAAGTGAACCAATTTCACCTCCGGGTAATCACTATAATTACCTTGTATACTTGTGAGTAGGATAACCTAGGTAATTTTTAGAACTTTTTTAGCACAACAAGTTTTTGACGTCATTATCGGGGAGGTGTTTAGTGTTTTGAACTTGAATTAATTTTGATTATTTTTATTTGCTTAAGTGATTTTGATTGTTTGTGTTTGTACATACATGCATGTTTTATTGTGTTATTTTGTAAACGTATGTTGTAATTTTCATTATTAATTTAGTGCTTTTTGTAGTTAGTTTATGCTAGGTAGGAGAACTTTAGGTAGTGAATTCACTTGGTTTATGCTAGGAAGGAAATATTTGGATAGTGAACCTGTCCCTTTTATTGATAACATACATCAAAGTCAAAGACCTTAAAGGGACTTTAAAGACAATCATGAGGAACTCAAGTGTGAAGATCAAATGAATAATAACAAGATGGGTGAAAGGTAGTTGGTGATGAAAGAGTACGCCAAACTAGTGATTAGTACTGTGACATCGTGTATACATTTGGGAGAGACAACCAGAAATTACGAATTAAAGAGTATCCATTACAATACGTTGTCATCTTTCTATAGGGTTCCCAATGAAAACCCTTTAAACTTTATTTGAGAATTCTACACCACTCTCTAAACCTTTTCGTTAGTGGAATAAATGAAGATCAACTCAAAATGAGATGCTTCCTATACATATTAAAGGATTAGGCTAAGGCATGGTTGATGACCCTTTCTTCTGAGTCTTTGACTATATGGGAGGAGGTGTACAACAAATTCATGAGAAAGTTATATTCCTATCAAAAGACATCTGAGTTGCGCACCAAGATAGCTACCTTCACTTGGATGGAGGGAGAGTCATTCCATAAGGCATAGGAATGCTTTAAGCTCTTACTGATACAATGTACCATCATTTTTCACTCCATATGCTAAACCAATTCTTTTATGATGGGTTGATACAACAGTTCCAGTACACAATAAACAATGCAGCAGGAGGAGTTGTAGGAGAAAGTAAAGCCGAAGAAATTTATGAAATCCTCGAAATGTTGGGGGCCAATTCTTATCAAAAGAGCATTAGGGAAAGAAGATCTAGAGTTTATGAAGTAAGCTCAAATCAAGAATTGACTATGCAGTTAATTGAGTTGACGAGGCATATGAAAATGCTAACTATAAGGCTACCCCAAAAAATTCCAAATCAAGAGGTGTGGTATATGTGGAACTTTTGGTCATGGAGCTAATGTTTGTTCATATTCTTACGAACCTTTGGCCGATGGGGAAGAATAAGTTAACTCACTTAATGGTTTTCAAACAAGGGAGTGAAATGATCCATACTCGAATACCTACAACCTTGGTTGGAGAAACCACCCCAATTTCTCTTGGAAGATCAACAATCCACCGATGCAACCCTAACCACAATATCAGAATTTTTAGAAGCCGAATTGTTTCCTAGGACAATCCTCGCTTCAAAACCCACTAAGTAAGAATTCTTTGGAGGAGAGCATAAATGCGTTTATTCAGGTCACAACTTAAAATCAATAAATGAACAACAATAAATTTGATTCTTTAGAGGCATTTATGAAGAGGATTGAGATCCAAGTAGGGCAACTCATGACTCAAATGCACAATAATCAAAAAAGGAAGTTACCCGGTCAACCTGAGTAAACCCAATCATTTACTGTTTGGATAAGTTGTAAAGTGATTGACAATCATGTTGAGTTTCCTTCTAAACTGTCTGATGCTGATAATCAAGAGAGGGAAAGCCTCACCCAAGAAGAAGATGAGTGGAATGAGAAAAGCAAGGGGAGAAACTTTTCAAGTCATATTCAAACGGGTGAACAACTTAAGCATGACACCAAGGACAATGAAGGACAAAAAATGCACAAGGTAACGGATCCTTATCGACCACCAATTCTATATCCAAGTCGCCTTAAGGAATCAAAACAAGATGAGTAGTTTTCTTATCTATATCACATGCTTTCTAAGGTCAATTTTAATCTACCCTTGTTAGATGTGATTAGGAACATTCCTACTTATGTCAAGTTCTTTAAGGAACTAAGCACCAAGAAACAAAAGTTTGAGCCTAATGAAAAGGTGCTAGCTTCAGAAGTAGCAATGGCAATTCTGCAGCTGCATTTATCCCCCAAACTGAAAGATCTAGGACATTTTATCATGTAAATATCTATAGGTAATTGTGATAAGGTTAAGGGTATGCTTGATCTTAGAATAAGCATAAATCTTATGCCTATATGAAATTGGATCTAGGATAGTTAAGACCTACAAACATGTGTTTGTAATTAGTTGATAGGTCAATATGTTATCCAAAAGAAATAATGGATAATGTGTTAGTGAAAGTTAAAGGATTGATTGTTCCTGTAGACTTTGTTATCCTAGACATGGGGAAATGAAGGAGAAAGAAAAGGAGCACTTCATACTCCTAGGGAAGCCTTTTATGGCTACTACCAATATTTTGATTGATGTGAAGAATGGAAAACTAACCATGACAGTCTTAAGAGAAATAGTAGAATTTTCAATCTTTAATGTTGAACCTATTCCTATTTTTACTGTTTTTGAAGACTGTTCTTTTATTGATCAAGTTAATGCTGACAATTTCAATTTCGACTTATAGGAAGAAGAAGAAAAGAATCTGAACTTAGTTAAAGAGGATAATGAATGCTACCAATTGCTAATGGATGCGACTGAGGAAGAGTAAAAATAGGAGGAAACAGTGGAATCAATAACTTTGAGTGACCCAATTTGAGCATGACTATTGAGGCATCTGACTACAAGATGTTAAAGAAGCAACTCATTTAATTTTTTTTCAATTATCTGTTGGTTGTTATTTTTTATAGTGAACCTTAACTTAGTTTATTTTCTTTGTGTGCATAGGCTTACTCTTCTGTCTCTTCTATCTATTTTCCTTGTAACTGTCTTAAATCTTTGATATAATACACCCTGCTCCATACTAGATCAACGCAGTGATCACCCCCTCATTCGTATCGTATTTCTTTGCCTTTCTTTGTTACTTGTTTCTTTAATGTCTTTTAGTTTTTAATGTCTTTTAGTTTTTAATGTTTGTCCTTGTTTGTGTTAATTTTTTTCTTTTGTCTTAGACCC
Organism: Erythroxylum domingense; assembly: GCA_025594535.1. Classification (NCBI taxonomy): domain Eukaryota; kingdom Viridiplantae; phylum Streptophyta; class Magnoliopsida; order Malpighiales; family Erythroxylaceae; genus Erythroxylum; species Erythroxylum domingense. Next base: position 4,972 of record JANQBM010487861.1, read on the forward strand.
CTCTTTTACTTTTATGTATCATATTAGGAATAGTGTGATGTTTAAGAATGGGGGGCAGGGAAGTAGTTAAAAAAATTATTATTTGTGTGTTTTGTGTTTGTTTTCCCATTTAGTAGTTAGATATGCTTGGTTATTAAATGAACTCAATCTGGATTAGAAATGCATAATATGAGTGAATGAGTATAATTGCATGCTTAGACTAATTAACTTGGATTTCGGTTAAAGGGACATTAACTTGTTGTGATAGATGAATGACACCTTTTTTTGGTAAGAATTTAAGCCATTTGAAATATTTACACCAAATTCAAGTATTCTTTGTTGAGAGTGTTCTTTCACATTTAAGGAACTTTAGAACTTGCTTGCAAATGCTAGTTAAGATCACATAATCTTATCCAAACATTAAAATGATGATGGCAATTAGGATTTACCCTTTTTGCTTAAAAAGCCACCATGATGTTACCTTTAGTGAACCCCCTTTGAGCTTAATATAAAACCTTTTCTTTCTTTAAACCCAAAATATGAGCCTTGACCTTATTATTTATCCTATTCATTGTACCTACCATAATGCAAGTTGAGCATTTGAATGTTACGAATGGGTTTAGGGAATAATTTTTTGGATAAGTGTGGGAGAATCATAGCATATAGTTGGCTTTTGAGTTACGAATGGGTAGGGTTGTAATAGTTTGTATCTCTCCTCTACATTTCGTCTCTTATAAACTTGATCTTGTTTTAATTAAATAAATGAACAAATAGTAACAAAAATAAGGAAAAGAAAAGGAAGGAAGAGGAGATGACCAGAAAATGAAAAGAAAAGGAGAGAAGTAAAAATGGGAAGTGTTAATTTTGTTAACTGAGAGGAAATAATTGAGTGTTTTATAGTTCATTGTTTTGTATTATTTTAAATTCTCAATTTATATTATGGTTTTAAACTACGATTTCCCTTTTCCTACCCTTATCCTGACTCCATTACAACTGAAATAAAGACCTTCAAATTGATGTTTATGTTTGATATGAGTGGTGGAGATTGGATTGGTAAGCAAGCTTATGGTAGATACCTTACATAAAATAAATGATGAGTGAATACATGTCCCTCCTTTGTATACTTGAGAGAATGGAGAGTGGAGTGAGTATCTATCACAATTGTTAATGGTTCTTTGAACTGAAGTGCTTATTGATTTTGGCTAAATATGTGAAGAATAGCTTATTCATGGAGTATTATGAGTTTTAAGTTCTGTAATTGTGTTTATTGAAATGATCGTTGATATCTTTGACTATTATTTGGGAAAACTGTTGCTTCCATTGTTTGTTTTTATAGTTTAGTGTTCTTTATTTTGCTTGAGAACAAGCATAGTCTAAGTGTGGAGGAGTTGTTATGTTGAATTATTTTTGATTTTATTTATTTTTAGATGTTGAAATTGGTTGCAATTTAATTCAAATTTGACATGAATTGAGTGAAATTAGTGTAGATGTTGCATAAATCTTAATTAGATTAATTTTTGAATGTGGCATGAACTTAAACAAGAAGAATTGTGTATGAAAATAGCTATTATATAGTTGTATATATTGACCATGTCACGGTTTTGCAAGTTAAGTCACAATCGTGACTTAACTTACACTTGCACGGGCTTGCAAGTTAAATCACAACTATGACTTACTTGCATTTGCACGGTAGTGTAAGTTAAGTCACGACTGTGACTTAACATGGTAAGTTACGATTGTAACAAGTTAATTCACAAATGTGACTTCTCACATGTAGACAAACCAACAACGTTTCTTTTAATCTGTCATTTTATTACGTGGCATAAGCAGGTGGAGGGTACAAAAACTTAAAACTAGACGAGGATACAAATAGAAAGGATAGGGGGTGGCGACGAGAGGATTGATTCCATTCCACTCTTCATTCTTCATTCTTCATTCTTCATTCTCTACATATAGGACCACTTTGGGAGGCAAATAGAGAGAAAGAAGGGAAGATGAGAACAGAAATAGAGAGAGTCAGTGAAGAAGAGAGAAATATAGTAGAGAGTTAGAAGATGAGCAAGCCTTTGACCATCTGGTGAGAACAAGTTGAAGCAGACGACGAGAGCTAATGCCGGAAGCTTGAGAGGGGTAGGAGACCACCGTCTTCACACTCACCCGATCCTTGTTTGCTTATTCTATTTTTCATATGTTGCTTAGTTTCTTTCTTGTTTAATTACTAATCTTATTACCTAATAGCTTAACCAACTGTTATTTATTTTCTTTTCACAGTTCATTTAGTATTTACTGTTTTATTGCTTTAATACTTCTGTTGATGGTAACATGGGACTGAAGTGTATAGAGATGATGAACTGTATTTATGCTACGATTGGCTTATCTCTTTTTCTTGAGGATTAATGTAACTATTTTAGTCAAATATGCAAGATTGAGAGATTGTGTTGTTGTCTTATGTTTGCTATAGTTTCTGAACTGAATGGATGTAATAGTATGACCAAACTTAGTATCATTTTAGTATTAAAGGAAGGATCGAGAGGAGAAGTTTAATATGAAACTAGAAACTATAGACGCTTAGGTTATGAATTAGAAATATATTAACTTAAGTGGTAATTAGTAGTCAGGTTTTCATAATTAATTTGGATAATAACTTGTTGAATACGAAAGCTAGATTTAGTCTATTATTTGAGTTGAACTTAGAATCTGACTGTTAATTTTAGTAAGACAATTAATCAATCATTTCCCTTAATCATGCATAGGAGATTAAATTATGAGAATAAATCTCAAAAGTCTTCTATTTCTATTAATCTATTCGTCTTTGCTTCCAATTGAATCGTTTACTTTTCAGACTAATTTGTGATTTTCTTTTAAAGCCTTCACTCAAGAATCCAGATAGAATGTTTAGGATTTCTTTTATTGTTGTTTTTGGTCAAAATTAATTTAAGTGAACCAAGTTTAACTTCGTGGGAGACGACCCTGGGTAATCACTACAACTACCTCGTATATTTGCAAGTAGGATGGCCTAGGTAATTTTTAGAACTTTTTGGGTACAACAACATTATTACTTCAATTAATAAATGCATTCTTTATCTTTATGTATTTTTAAATTCCATTTGATGTTTTAATAACAATGGTAGAATCTTTGAAATAGTTACTATGCAATTGATATTTTAATGAGATCATAATTATAATATTTAATTTGCATTTATGTATTATTCATGAATTATTCCTAGTTATAGTGTCATTATGATGTGATATTGATAAAATGGCTAAAAGCCCAAATTGGGGCCTAATGTTTTTGAGTTTGGTTAGTTTAGGACTTAAACTTGTAACTTGCTCAATGAAGGTCTAAGCTTCCACGAGTCTACTCAATAGAAGGATTTTTTGGAAGAAAATTAGGGCGTGTCATACACATGCCATTATATGCAGGCTGGTTAGTCTTTAGATTCCACGTTAAGAACAAATGTGGAGGCCAGGCCAGTGGATTTTCATATAAAAAAATTTATTTCATTTAAATTTTTACTCTTTAACCTTAAATCAACATTTAATCCCTAAATTTTCACCTTGTTTCTCTCACTTGTGCCTTCACTCCAATCCCTACATGCATCAGGACTTCATGCATAATTGCAGATCTGCCTTCCAATAATGTGAGGGTGGTTGAGCTTTTTTGGAGATTCGAAACATACATATGCTCTGATTGAAGACCTAAGGAGGTAATGACTCATGCTCCCTTCTGATTTTTGTATATAATTTATAGTTTTTGAATGTTCACTTTATTCCTCTCCCTTTTCCCCTTTTTATGGAAAGTTTCGTTAACAATGTAATTTAGGTAAATTGTTTTATCTTCTTTAAATGAGTTTGATTATAGGGCTGAATAATGTGTAGAAACCAAGGTAAATTATGTCACTTAGTTTAGCTTCCTTAGTGGTTATCCATGTTTTGTTTATATCTATCCATTGGGTTTAAGATAAAGTATGACATTGAAGGAAGAGATGCAGATTTTAGCAACATACAAATTTAGTTATATAGACATCATTTAGCTATCAGTGGGTGCACAATCAACATCACAACATTGTAATTTATGTATTAGATGAAAACTAGGTTAGAGGATTGAACTAAATTTTCAAAGACATTAGCTAGGAATACTTGAGAATGAGCTCAATTAGTAGTTATTCAAGGTAATGAGGTTGAATAGATGATTCAATTTGTTGTTTTCTTGGATGTAATTTTGAGTTTAGGGGAAAATTTTTTAAATTCTCATCTTTCGCAGTAGAGGAATGCGTTCTGAGCTTGATTCGAGGTCATACAAGATGATTTCCTCAACTTACCCAATTGAATGGGACTATGATGGATAGGCTAAATATTATTACAGTAAATCGAAAGCACCTAGATGGACTTTATGGACTGACGAAAATCTAGGAAGAAGGTTTTATGGCTATCGACTTTTTTCGATAATTTTGATATATTTTTACGTTATTTTATATAATATGTTCATATTTTTCATTAACAAATTGCTGTTTTTTCTTTGATGATAGAGTGAAAATGTTTGTGGATTTCATGAATGGCATGATCAAAGATTTTCTCCAACAATGAGACAAATTATTTTTATAGCTAAAAAATAGAGAGAAGATGTTATATCGTGAAAGTAATCTATTGAAAGCTGAAGTGGCAGAGTTAAGAGAGAATGCAGTAGATGTTTTGGAAGCTGAAATGATTGCAGAAAATTTGAAGTTGAAGAATGAGTTAGTTGCCATGAGGAGTAGTAATGAAACATATTCAGCAAAGTGTTGAAAATTTGTAGCTTGTTTAAGCTTATGTTTAGCAGTTTTCCTTATGTTTATTTGCCTAAATAATAAAGGAAATATAGGAAATAGTTGTATGTTTAAAGTCACACCTGGAAATGGTTTTATGTACTAGAATAGTGTCTAAATATAATTGAGCTTAACTAATGTTGGAAAGTGCAATTGTTTGATGTTTCAACATCTGGAACTGCTAAGTTTGATGTAGTAGCCTAAATATGTTTGATGTTTCAACATGTGGTAAAGAAGAATAGTAACAAAATAGGATCTTTAATCAATGAAGATGGAGTATTGGTTATTAGTAAAAAGGAGTTGAAAGAGGTAGTAATGGACTACTTTTAAAAATGTCATAGGTACTTTAGCTTCGAGGAAATCATTAGCATAACTGCTAATTTCTTTTTTAAGTAGTCAAATTTATGATGAGGAGACAAAGGTGTTTAATAGACTTATAATTCCAATTGTTTGTATTAATAATGTACATGTTGTGTAAATGCAATTGAGCTTAGTGAAATTTTTTTTGAAACAAATGCAGTTTCATCATCTAGCATTCATGAATTTCAACAAAATGGAAAAAGACCCTAAAAAGCAATTCACATTGAAATTGACAGTCATTGCATTCATTAATATAATAACGTGTAAGTGCCAACAAGAACCTTACAACCAATAGATATCCAACCTCTCAACCATTGGTCAATACACAAATATCACAAAATTGATGGATATAAGGTATGTACATTAAAGATGTAGTTTCAATTTCTTGTTCAGTACACAAATATCACAAAATTGTTCAATTCACTAACAAACACAATTAAGTTTACATTTTCTCCTTTCCCTTTAAAGATGTAGTTTGAATTTCTTGACTTGGATTCACATGCCCAGTAACAGCTTGCTTGCTCTTTATTGATTTCTGCCCAAGGTTTAGTAGTCTCTGACTTCACCTTTCAGGTTGTAGATAAAATGCAAACATTGTTAACTTAAGTTGTTTCACTTAATGTTTACTAAGAATGCAAATATTTAACACTTACATTTAACATCTGTAACCCTGTGGTTTCATTTATGTATATCCCTATCCCTTTCATCCGTTTCTTGAACTTCCTATTTGCTTCTCGTTGAAGAGAAGAGTATGTGACAAACCTTTTTCCTAAAATTTTTACTTGAGAATTTCGGCTACATCTGCCATCACCAAACATCCTCATTTTACTTCCATCATCTGCAATACCATAACCAGGTCTTCTTCTCCCTTTGGTGGTCTTTTTGGTGGTGGCCTTTGAAGATGTACAAATATTTGTTGTTTTTGATGCATCTCTAGGTGTTGGGAGATAATTGAGACAGTTGTATTTGCACTTTCACATACATAAGCAGTACTTGAGGTATTGGTAGTACCAGAAGCAGTTACGACACCAGCAAATACAGACACAGTAGTTAAGGAAAAGGAGAAGCAGAGGCATTTGCTCTTCTTTTACCTTTCTTTCCAATTTCACCATTGTTAGATACAGATGTAGAGGCATTTACTGGGATTTTAGTGTTGGTTTGAACTGTGGATATATTTTCTAGGTTTGACTATGAGTTGGTTATGTTTTGCTCCATATGGAAATGAGTCAGGTTTTCATTAGGATTTTGAAACTAAGCTGGAACTTGGTATTTATAACAGTGAAAATGAAAAAAAAACCTATTAGATTTCCACTACTATGGAAAAGAATCTTAGTTGTATTAACAGAAAAGACGAAACAGCTTAGAAATTACCTTTTTGCCTTTTTAAGTACAACCTCTTTTGTTGTGTCATTTTATATGGCAGTGGTTGCATGTCATAATCATGCCTCTCTTAGACATATGGTCAACATTTTACTTTTTGGTCACTTTTGTATTCTTTTAAGGCTCATGAATGCCCTTTTTTCTAACTATTTTTGGGCCTACCAGGTCCTTGTTTGAGTTCTAATGACCTAATAGTTTCTTCATTGCTAATGGGCCAGTCCTCATACCAGGCATTGGTTGAATAGCCTTCCTATATGCTTTGACATATTCATTCTTCCATAACCAACTTAAAGTGTACTCTTCAACATCCTTTTGTCTCTGATAGCACATATGGCATGTGCACAAGGAATACTAGAGAGGGTATATCTCCTACAAGAGTATATTTTACTCTGAAGCCTCACCACGTATCTTTTCTCACCATAATCAATCTCATACCCTCCTTCTCCATTATGATGTACTAAACAATGTTGAGTAATCATGACACTCTTATCAATACCTTCCCATATTCTTAGCCTTAAATTTCCTTTCCACTTGGAAGCCTCTTTTCTTTTTCTCACAATTATTTTCATCATTTCTCTTCTTATGTGCTCAAACAACCCTAAAACTGACATTTTCCTTGCATCAACCAGATTCTTGTTAAATGTCTCACACCAGTTATTGTCAACCAACTAAATCATAGAATCTTTCCTTTGGAAAGCTCTGCACCATTACTGAATTGATGCATAACTCTCAATATCTTCTACCGCCCTTTCCTTCTTGGCTTTTAGCTTATCTAGATTTTCTTGATATTCCCTTATTGTGAAGGATTTCGCAATTTTCCAAAAGCTCTCCTTTATCTCTTCTATTTTATGCCCTCTTCAATGCCAATTCATATAAACATGTCTAGCATAAAACTTGTGCTTAACATTTGGACACAAATTTGCAATGGCACTATCAAGTCCCTACAAGGAAAAACATAACCATTTCAATAGGTATCTGGATACAAATCTGTACAGAAATCTGCATATTTCATAATAGCTATAATATGCACATAAATACTAAATAAATAAAAGTTAAAATAAGATTGATGTGAAACTTTTACCTTTTGTTGGTCAGTCATTATAGTCCAACCAATTCCAGAGCCCAAGTGAGGTAAAAAAATTTGTAGCCTTCCAATGAACCACTTCTAGGTAACAATCGACTCAACTTCAACCATAGCCCAAGCAATATGAAACATTTGATTGTTTCCATTTCTTCCCACAGCACATAGAAGTTCAGCCTTAGTTATGATTTTCATCCAACATCCATCTAGGCTAAGATAATGCCTTCACTCATGCTTAAACCCATGTTTAGTAACTTTTAAACGTATGCACATTCTTTCAAAAATAGGTAGAGATGTTGGAATTGGCTGACACACTGACAATGTAACATTGCTTCATGGGTTAGTCTACCTAATCACTTCAGCGTAAAAATAAAGCTTCCCAAACTCCTCTTCAATGTTGATCATAACACTATCTACTTTTTTTTTCTTTGCTCTTCTCACCATACTCATGGACACTTTAATACCAAAACAATCCTTCACATAAAATTTGATATCATCATTCTTAAAAAATGATTCCCTTTTCAACTTATCCTTTAACAAGTCAAATAAGATGCTAGTGTTCATTCTAGGATTTGTATATACATTATTACAGTCATGAGTGTCCCTGAATTTCCTAACTTGAAATGACTGCAACTTTTTGTCAAATGCTCCATATATATACCAAAGGCAGTTATCTATCTTACGTTTACCTTGGACAAATTTGGGCTTATTTTTGGTAAACATTACAACCCTCTTTGTTTTGATGGATAATAAACTAACTGCATGCTTAAATTGTAAATGATTAAGAAAAATAATCCCTAATTCAATTTAAGGCTCAGTTGCATTTTCATCATATACAGGGTATGTTCTTTTCCTCCTAGTAACATTATCAACCATATCATCTATATGACTAACAAGTTCTCCATATTCATCACTATCATAATATTCAGACAAAACTACTTCATCTTCATCATCTGCATCACCTGGATCGTCTTCATGTTGTCCATGATCTCCATCATCTTTATTCGGACCATTATCTTCATCTCTTTACTATAAATTCTCTTTATCATCTTCATCTTCATATTTGTATCATCTTCATTCTGTATATCTGCATCATCATGATCCTCCACATTTGAGACATTATTAACATCCTCACCATTATCTTCAACTACGTTATCCTGATTAAGCTTATTACATTCATCCTCAATCATTTCAACAAGGGTATCTATACCATTTCAATATAAATATTAACACCACATATACCCATCATCTGATTAATCATATTTAACACACTAGCATCGTCTTGTACAACCCTCAAACCACTAAACAATTCAAAACCAGGCATAAGATAAAATATCTTTTTTACATTGTTATACCCACTTCTCGTACATACATCAAGCAGTTCAAAGTAGCTGAGTAAGTCAGGATCAAATTGAATTTCATCAATAAAACCACCCTTATGCCTTAACATTATCAGCCATATTAACAAAGCATCCCACATGGTTAAGCCTCAAAGTTACCTCATCAAATGTCATTCTGCCAAACCCAAATGACCAACCCCGTGAAAAGAAGGAGACAAAGTTAGAATGGAGAAAGGAAACACCAAAGTCAAAGTGAGAAATTGAAGCATAACACAACATATGATGCTTAACATATTCATAACAATTCCATCAGCCAACTAATTCATTGCAAACATATGGTTTAAGAGGTATATATAAACAATATAGTGAATAAATATCTTAGAAGTGGATGTGTATCGTGAAGGAATAGGGATAATGATTGTACAAGAGTGCCATCTAATATAATATGTTAGCAAACTAAGTTAAATATAAGATATAATTGTTTCATATATAGTGGCTTTACGTACTAACCTTATATATATATAACCCTTCAAGAATATACAAAGTTCTATAAATCCTTATTCCATGCCACCTTAATACTAGAATCATCATATAACTATATTTCTAGCAACTCATTTAACCCAACATATAGGTGCCTAAGTTAATCTAAACATAGATCCTTTCAAAAATATTTATGTAATTTAAACTTAGGTCTAAGCCTTCGCTCGTATCTAAATGACATTAAGAGCAACTTATATATTTTTCGGATATAGAAATCTTAATTAGAAAACCAAAATCCATATATAACAAGATAAAATATGATTATTTATAATCTAGATATAAAGAAAACTCAGACATAAATCATCATTGGAATAATAAAATAAATAAAAGATGGAAAACTTCATTGTAAAGGTATCCCATGATGATGATCCCTATCTTCTGAATTGATATGCTTTCTTAGAATGATTATAATCTCTAATCTCGTTGAAAATTAGTATAAGATGTGTATTCTACGGCTCTTTCTCCTTAAACAACTATAAACCTAATTACAATATGAAAGGTAGTCAAACTAAACTACACTTTACTTACCTTTTTATGGTTTATAGATCTCTTTAAACATGCTTTTCTTTTATGAACATGTTCATGTCACAAACTCTACATCAGATTAATTCTCTACAATCATCTACAGAGTGGATTATAGGCTTTGACATGTCCATATTCTAGGTCATATTTCACATTTAGCTTTTCTACCTTGTCTATCTTTAAAAGCTTCAATTTTGTTTCTGACTAAGTATTCTCCTTATTTCCTATTGCACACAGTATATAAAGTAATTTTTAAGATCATCTCTATAAAATTTAAGGCAATTATGAAGTCAATCACAAATCTTACTTAAGGGGCATTCATCTAGGAAAACCCATTGGAGACATTATCGTGAAGGTGTAGCATATCTAGGTTTAAAGATAATACAATAAAGACCAAAGTAATGAGTATATCAAATGTACTTGGAAAATGATGGAGAGAAACTAGAAGGCAGATCGGTGACATGATGCATGAAGTAGGTAAGAGAATCTCTTTAACGAAGACTGGAGGGCAAATCGGCCAGCGATGAAGATGCATCAGAGAGGGAAGACGGAGATCGGTGAATATTGGGGATTTAGGGTTTTATAAAATTTTAATTTCATTTTACCGTTCCATGTTATCTTTTACTTTTTTAATGTGGAATTTAAAAATATAGTAATGATGCCACATTATACATTGTAACAGAGCGTGTATAACATAACCTAATTTTTGTCCAAAAAAACCTTCAATTGAACAGACTCGTGAAAGTTTAGACCTTTATTAAGCAAGTTACAAGTTTAAGCCCTAAACTGATCAAACTAAAAAAAATGTCAGGTCCCAATTTAGGCTTTTAGCCTTGATAAAATGATAAAAGTAGCATATGATATGTTTTTTTAATGAAAAAAGTAATTGATCTCATAATTTGAAGTATAGAGACAGTTAAACAAATGTGTGAATGCTTATTAGAGAATAATTTTATAGAATTGAACCAATTATAAGGATCCCAAACGAAATATCACTGATATGGATATGGATTTCCTTATTATAATAATTGTGTAATTGATTCTTATACTTGAGATTACCTAAGTATCTTATGTGAGAATTTACTATATATTGATGCTACTTGTGACATATTCTATTTAGAATAGTCAGTCAGTAGTAATTGGATATAATATAAACTATATAAAGATAATGGAGTAATTTAATAAAGTATTCATCATTCTAAAAAAATAGAGAGAATGTTCTACTGTTTTTTATTGGTAGTGATTTAAAAAGCTATTTTCAAATATCAATTAGTAATTAGTAATAATGAACATGATTGGATTTAAATGACTAGACATTAAATCCATACTTTATGTACAATTGGAATATTGGATAATGAAAGGATTAAATTACGCATCATAACCATACATGGACAGGTTGAGTTAAAATATTTTGACGTTCTTAATATTTGGGTAGTCATAACATATTACTAGATGTTAATCTTGATCTATGACTATAAATTGTTTAACTAGAAAATTAAAAATGGTTTTAATTTATCTAATTCTAGTTATGAATTCTAATTATAATTTATTATCAATGCTAATATATTAGGAACCTAATATGTTACATATAAAAGAGTGATTAAAAAATTAATTTAAATTAAATTGGACTTAATTGTGAAGTTTAACAAACTTTGGGGATTAAATATAACATATTTGATTTGACTTTGACTTTAATTATAATTAGGAAGTCTAATTTTAATAAGAATGAATTTCTTTTGTCTTTCTCTATAAGCAGGAGGAAGACATAAGAAAGCTAGCTCTCTTACCTTTATCTCTTAAAAGTTGAGTTTGTTTATCTGTTGTGTGGATATCATTCAATTAATTTAATTATTGTGATCCAACTGGAAAATTATAAATATTTATTTTTCTATTGCACACATGATTAAGTAACATTTAGTTTTCCAATAATAACATCAACTATGACCTTAAAGTGAAAACTGATGATCTTTGGCTTTAGTAATCTATAAATGCCAATTAGTTTTGCACTTTGATGATGTTTACTACTAGTTAGCTATCCGGATGATCTCTTCTTTAATTTTTCCCATTTTTCTTTTGAATTTTTTCTAATAGATTTGTGGTAATTGTTAGGAAACCAGTTCGAGATCCGATCCCCATTGTAGTAGAATAATTACAAAAATTTTTTGCAGGTTGATTTCCCAAAAACCATGATCCCTTTAATTCTATAAAATGATTAACACAAATCATAATAAAGCAGAAACTTAATTCATATCTTATTCCGAAGCTTGATCCTTATTTTGTTGTATCCCTCAAACTATTTCAGAAACTGATATGTCTTAACCACCATAACCGTACAAGTGTCTGGCCTTTAATGATATCCACAGAACAGGTTAAGAGAACTCCATAACACTTACAAAGAGGGTTAAGCAAGAAGTGCTAGCTCCATTAGAGCTTAAGCCTATTTATAATAGGTTTTAGACGTTTTAGTAATTTAATTGAAATTAAATTCTAATTTTAATTAAAATTTAATTAGAATTACAAATAATTCTAATTAAATACCAAT
>JANQBM010488611.1:0-17514 GCA_025594535.1 Erythroxylum domingense
TGATTTTATTAAAATTAAATTAATTATAATTATAATTTGATTTTAATTATAATTAAAGATATTTAATTTTAATAAAATATTTATGATTTTTCTATAAATACGGAAAGGATTTTAAAAGCTAGCACTTTTTACCTTTTCCTTTTAAAACGTTTTGGGAATTGCTCTGTGGATATCATTAGAGGCTGGATGCTTGGACAGCTCGTGATTGATCAATTAGAAAAGTTCCAAAGATTTTTCAACTGGAAAATGAACAAGGTACAATTTCTAAATTATTTAATGTTTTATTTAAGATTATACAATTATTGGGATCTGCTCGGAATCCGTAAAAATTTTTGTTTTCTACTGCGCCCTTGATTCAATCATGGTTGGATTCCAACACCTCTCCCACTCAATCTTTTTGGGCTTTAGGTTTTAATAAATACCATCTTATCTAGATGCAATTTATTATCCATCGTATATTGTTTCATTATATATCTTATACATAACGAATGCATGGTAAAGCCAAGGGTTGGCAATTTTCTAAATGACATATAATGACATAATATCAAATAGTATTTGCATTCATTTATCCGTTCATCACATGTACTAATAAGCCACTTTTGATTGTCCATCCTAAAAACGTAAATACAATTATAAGGCTTTTAGGCCCAACAAAATCTTCTTGGACTTGGATCTTCCGCTTTGAACTTTTCACTCATATGACCCGGCCCATTTGGTAAAAAGTGTGTAATGGCCTTTCTTTTCTAACAAAAATTTGATTTTCATAAAATTGACATTTGTCCAAAAGAAAACTAAAATCTGCACTTGTTTTTTACAAAAATGAAGCTTATGTATATGAAATAAAAAATTCGAGCACTTGTAAAAACCGAAACTATGGATTTTCATAGAAACGAAAATTTTGTTAAAACAAAATTCCAGTCCTTTGGTTTTCACAAAACCGAAATTTGGCCAAGACACCATAATCAAAACTGAAACTTTACCTCTTCATTTCTTCAATCCATGACTTCTTCATCTTCATCATTACATGATTTTTTACATTACACAATTAAAGAAAACAAAAAAATGAAACCAAGGAGGAAACATGATGATGAAAGGCCACCCTCCTTGTTACAAAACAAATGAAGAAAACTTACAAGGTAACTTTATAATTGATGGATAACCAAAAGAGCAAAACATACACCATATATATTTCTATCATATAAAAATATGCAGTATACAAAATGTTGCCAACCTATGCATCACCTATAGGAACCCAAATCATGCATAAGAAAATGGCTCTGATACCAATTGTTGTATCGAAAACTTAAGCATGTAAGATTTGGCTAAAGCGGTAGATTTCAAATTTTATTTTAGAAATCAAATTTCAGCAGAAGCAATATAACCAAATCAACATGCCAAGCCATACATGATATGGTATAAGGAAATTATTTAACATAAGAACAAGATGGTAGAATTCTCCAAACTCCTTTGCTACAACTTTAACTCCTCACTGTGCTATCATATCCTTGGCAATGTATCCTTTCCTAGGTGATGTATCCTCTTCTCATTATTGTATCCTCGACCAATCTGATCTACCACTTGTTCTCCTTAGATAATTTGGTTAATAAGATCCTTTGGTGGGAAAGGAGAAGAAAACTTGAAGAGATTTTTCCTTAAAAAAGAAACCAAAGATGAGACACCTCTCATGCAAATTTTGGCTATCTCATGTAAGATAGGAGAGAGAGAGATAAAAATTCAACAACCCCTTGTATTCTATCTCTCAATTTCGGTTAAGCCTCAAAAACATCTAATGCATCACATCCTTCCTTAATTAATCATAAAGAATCCAATAAATGAGACTCTTCTCATTTGTTTTAAGATGGCTATATGAGAAAACCAATAACCTAATGATACATCTCATTTTCGGTTAAGAAGGAAGAGGGTCCATCAAATGCACCACTTTCTTCTTTAATCCAATGAATGGTAAATGGTTACATGCTATCATTAAAACACAACCAATAAACCATTTAATGATAAGGTTATAACTCCATTTAATGATGATAAAGCATGTTAAAAACCATCTGAAATGTAGCAAACCAATGCTAAATGTGCAGCTACACATTTAGCCCATTAAAACTAAAAATCCACCTTTTTTATCTTTAATAAATTTGATTTAATTTAATTAACCTAATTAATCAAATTAAGCCAAAGTCTAGCCCATTTCTAAATGTTCATTTGGCTTTTAATTAAAGTAAGCCCAACATTCAATCATAGGCTTTAAAATCTCTATTTGTATTTCTTACTTTGCTTGATAACCTTCCATGAAGCCAAATAGGGATCTAATTAGACTTATACAATTCAACCTCCAATAAGCCCATAATTAATTTAATCTCATTAGAATTAATTCCAGCTTATTAACTAAATGTCATTCCACTAAAGATAATTAGTTGAACTTTTGAGCTACTAAATATTATAAGAACATATGTTTCAAATAAGATGTCTAATTGCAAACTTTAATATGAACCATATTATAGCCATCCGCACAATGAAGGGTAAAATTACCATTTTGCCTTATGTTGATTTTTCCTTTTAGATATCCCGTTTTAATCTATATGGTTATTAACACACAAGATCTCATCTTGGTGTTAAGACTTGATGGGTACCTAGTCCATCAAACTATTGGCGCCAGTTTAATCACTGATCTCCATAAATCATCTAGAAGTGATGATATCACTATAAACTCTTTATTTGAGTGAATGTTCCCTGATACATGTTTCAAATAATAATTCCAACATGTGGACACTAGATTGATACTCTGTAAAAATCCATTCCGATCATATCAAGAATTATAATGAAACACATGTGAGTTCACCACTCATCAAGATTATGGTCCATAATAAATGAATGCTTAAGTGTATGTTTTAAGATTAAAGTAACTGCGTACTTTTTTCTTTAAAACATACGTGATTCTAGATTCATTTAATAGTGCCATTATCAATAGTCAACTAATATCGTGATATGAAACTCATCATTCCCTTGAAGTAAACTCTTTTACTTACATGGAGATAAATTGTAACACCTTAGTCTAAACTATAATCAAGCAACCAACTTGATTATTCAACTGTGAATCAATTATTTTAGATTCTAATAATATACATTTTTCCCATACATCTCTATATATATGTATATTACTTACAAAATAATATCGATACCTTATGATTAGTTTTATTATGCTCATACATATAAAACCAAACTCTTTTGTTTTATTAATAATAAATATTTTCGTTACAAAAGGTAACTAGAAAAAAATTAAGTTATAAGTAAATACACTTGCTTTCCAGGGCATTATATGTACATAACTCCAACAAGCTTTTGTCCTCGAGCCTTATTACTCAATTGGATATGTCATTGAAGAATATCTTGAAGAAATTTCCACTATGGCTAGAGATTCCCGAGTAATGACCCAAATAAGAGGTCGTGGGTATCATCTTCTTCTATCAAGAGTGGTGAATCCTTTATTGGTTACTCAATTACCTCTGAATACCTCAAGCTCTACCCAATCATCACCCTATGCGCAACCTCTAAGAGGAAATAAGGAATGGAGTTAAAGTATAGATTTAGTATCTAAGATATCTTTAAGCACCTCAAGTCTAAGGATATTTGCACCATTTCTATGATGAGACTATCATTGACACTAGATTAGAATATCCATATGATTATCTCATGAAAAGTAATCCAATGTACTTACTACTTTTAGCAAGCATTCATATGTTAACTCTAAACAACTTATGCTTACAGCTTATAAGATCCACTGCTTGATCTAATCAAGGATTCTAACATGTTCTAGTTTGTTCAAATTAATAAAGTACCGTCTCATTAATATAATTACACATGATAGGAATCTCATTATCATAATCTCATCATAGTTTCCTTCATGCCATGTAATGTACCAAGGACATCATTAATTCAATTTAAGATCACCATCAATTCATAATGAACATGAACATTAAACTAACGAAAAAGCCTTTTATTAATAAAAAGATCTGTACAATAAGTGCTAATAGTGATTGCCTTCAAAGCACATCTATAACAACCTCTCACTTGCACTAAAGCAAATCACCTTTGTATTTAATATCGTAGGTAAGTACATGAGACTTATATCACTTTTGAGGAATTGCACTAATTAAAGGATCGACAATATTTTGATCAGTGGGCACCCACTCTATTTTGACATAATTTCTACCAATGATTTGTCGAATGAAACGGTATCGCCTGAGCACATATTTGGATTTTTTATGAGAACGTGGTTCCTTTGCTTGTGCTATAGCACCATTGTTGTCATAATACAACTGTATTGGGTCAACAATGCTAGGAATCACTCTAAGTTCCATTATAAACTTCTTGATCCAAACTATTTTTTTTGTTGCTTCTGAAGTGGAAATGTATTCTGCTTCGGTTGTTGAATCTGTAAGTGTCTCTTGTTTAGAACTCCTCCAGCTGACTACTCCACCATTTAGTACGAAATATATTCTTATTGGGATTTGAAGTCATCCCTGTCAGATTAGTAACTAGTAGTTGTATACCTGCTCATAACAAGATGTCCTTCTTCATATATTAATAATACATACTTAATTCTTCTCAAGGACTTAAGGATATTCTTGACAACCACCCAATAACCCTCTCTAAGATCTGACTAGTATTTACTCACAACACTTAGAGCATATGATCATCAGGAATTGTATAGGATACATGACTGATCCTATAGCTGAAGTATAAGGGATCAAATTCATACGAGTCCTCTCTTCTTGTGCTTTTGGACACGTAGATTTCGAGATTGTAATCCTATGCCTCATAGGAAGATAAGCTCTCTTAGACTACTTTATGCTAAACCTCTTTAGCATCTTACCTATGTATGTAGACTCAGAGAGACCAAGCAACTTCTTAGATCTATCTCTATAGATTCTTATACCCAAAATATAAGTTGCTTTTCTAAGGTCTTTCATAGAGAAACTTTTGGACATCCAAATCTTGGCTAATTGAAAAGCTGAGACATCATTTCCTATTAGCAGTATGTCATCTACATATAACACAAGGAATATGATTGAACTCCCACTAACCTTCTTATAAACATAAGGTTCATCTAGCTTTTATTAGAAATCAAAATCTTTGATTGTCTCGTCAAATCAGATATTCCAACTCCTGGATGCTTGCTTCAATCCATAAATGGATTTTTGAAACTTGCATACCTTTTCGCCATCATTGGATATAAAACCATCAGGTTATATCATGTACACATCCATGGTTAGGTTTCCATTAAGGAAAGTTGTTTTCACATCCATTGGTCTTATCTTGTAATCATAATGAGCAGCAGTAGCCAGTAGTATCCTAATGGATTTAAACATTGCTACTAAACTAAATGTTTCATCATAGTCAGCTCTTTGTCTTTGATAATAAACTTTAGCTAGAAGCCAGGCTTTATAGGTAACTACATTACCCTCCATGTCAGTTTTCTTTATAAAAACCCTTTACTCCCTATGGATTTTATCAATTCGGGTGGGTCAACCAAAGTCTATACTTGGTTTTCATACATGGAATCCATTTTGGAGCAGCTTGAAGCCAATTTTCAAATTATGAACTCTTCAGAACTTCTTCATAGGTAGGGACTCATCATCTTCTATAAGTAATATGTAATTATGTTCACTTATGAGAAATCCATATCTCTCTGGAATATTACGTATCTTATTTGACCTACAAACTTCTTATGTGTCAGAAGACTGAACTATTATTTCACCATTGTGAACAACAGTCTTAGGTTTAGGCAGTTGATCTGCATTTGTTTGAGCATCTTGAACTTCCATAAGTTCAATTTTGCTTCCACTATCTTCTTTTAGAAGAAACTCTTTCTCTAAAAAGACAACATGCTTTGGAACAAACACCTTTTGTTCCAAAAAATTGTATAACTGATATCTTATCGTTTCTTTAGGATATCCTACAAACAGACACTTGCCAGATTTAGCTTCTAGCTTATATGACTGAATATGCTTAATAAAAGTTAGACAACCCCAAACTTACATGTGAGAAACATAAGGTTTCTTATTAGTCAACATCTCATATATAGTAACATCAACTGAATTTGAAGGGACTTTATTTAACATATAAATAGCAGTCTCGAGTGCATATCACTAAAAGGATTTTGGAAAATCCGTTAAGCCCATCATTAATCTCACTATGTCCAATAAGGTTCAATTTCTTCTTTTGGCTATACCATTGTGTTGGGGTATGTAAGGTGGAGTCCACTAAGATATTATCCCATTATCTTTAAGATAACTTAGAAACTCTTGGCTTAGGTATTCGCAACCTCGATCTAATTAAAGTGTTTTAATACCTCTGCCTAGCTATTTCTCTACTTCATTTCTAAATTCGTTAAATTTTTCAAAGGCCTACATTTCTATCTCATTAGAGAAAAATACTTATATCGTGAATAATCATCGATGAAGGTAATGAAGTATATGAAACCATTTTTAGCATATATAGACATCGGACCACATACATCTGAATGTATTAAATTCAATAGCCCAGTAGTTTGTTCACCCTTTCCTTTAAAGGTTAACTTTGTCATCTTGCCTAGTAGTAAGATTCACATGTGTCATATGATTTATAATCAAATGTCCCTAAACTAACACACTTATGTAGTTTAGTCATGCGTCTCTCAATTATATGGCCAAGGTGACAATACCATGAGTAAGATGATTTCACATTATCTCATTTTTGTATTTTATTGTCATTGATATTTAAAGCTGGATTGGATATATTTAATATATATACTCCATTGGTTAATGTACCCATAGCATAAAGTATTCCATTCAAATTAATAGAACAACCATTGTTACTAAAATTTAAATGGAAACTAGCTTTATTAAGATTAGAAATTGAAATAATATTCTCTGTCAATATAGGTATATAAAAATAATAATCCAATTCTATTACAAACCCACTAGGGAGTGTCAATACATCAATTCCTATAACTAATGTAGAAACTCTTGCTCTATTGGCCAAACATAGGTTTGACTCTCCCTTGTTGAGTTGTCTACAATTCCTAAGGCCCTTCATTTTAGTACGTATTTGTGAGCCGCAATTAGTATCCAATACCTATATGTTGTTATTAAAAATAATATTGATATCACTAACAAACATACCTGATGTAGATGGGGCGTCTGTGCCTTCTTCTACTTTAGTGACTCTAGATAGTCCTTACAGTTCCTCTTTCAACGGCCATTTTTGTCACAGTAGAAGCATGTTCCCTTAGGGACAGTCTCCTTAGCTTTCTTCTTGGCCATAGCTCCCTTAAGCCTTATGGACTTCTTCCTCTTTTAATTCTTCCTCCTCGAACCAGAAGAGTCCATCAGCATCATAGCTTTACTGTCCTTATAGAAAAATGGCTCTACATTTTTAGGCAAGTTAATCAGCTCAATAATCATTTTAGATATTTGGTTTATCTGATAGTTATGCACAAACTATGAATAACTATCATCCAAACCAATTAGAATTATGTTTATACTTAATTCATGATCCATCATAAATCTTAAGGAGGCCAACCTCTCAATATAGTCATTCCTCTTCAGTACATATTGCATTGGAAATGTTCCCTTAGCCATCTTGGAGTGGAATAGGAGCCTTGAGGTCTTGAACCTTTCAGACCTAGTTTGCTCATCAAACAACTCTCTCAGATGATAGAATATGGTATGAGCATCCATAACCTTATAATGCTTTTGCAATTCCAATGATATAGTGGCCAGCATTATGCAGCTAGCCATCTCACTATCATCGAGATGTTTTTTGTATCCCCTCTGTTCATAATCGAAAGCATCAATAATATGGGGATCGAGAAGCGGTTCTTCTAAGACATAACCTAGTTTCTTCGACTTGAGAAGTATTTTCAAGTTCCTAACCCAGTCTTGAAAGTTAGGTCCATTCAACTTATTGAGTTCCATAAGTGATCATAGGTTCAAACTAGTGGTTATGGTGTCGATTCTTTCAACCTAATGTCAAAGAGAGAAATGGTGTTAGGTTGTACGTAAATGCATGTTAAATAGGACTTTTGGTGACATGTAGTATCACTCTCACTATTTTCTCACAAATCCATAGCGCTCTATATGAATCTGAGAGAATTTATATAGATATTCTCCTAATGGGTCAATATCTAATATCCCTAAGAATGACCTTGGGTTTGCCCAATGAGCAACCTTAAGTAAGTCGGTAGGTATCGAGCATACCAATTGCATTTATAATGCAACTATCAAATCAAGTGGTATCAATTATTGATATGTGCACTTATGAACTCTTGATGTATGTACATCTCATGTACAGTACCCAACTTCACCTCTGTCCACGTTAATCAACTCTTGACTAACAAATCAATACTTCTAGTTAAAACTGAACCATTAATCTAAAAGTATTTCTATAGATCGAACATATTCGTATACAGCAGGCTTGCGTTTCCATAACAACCCTAACTCTAAAGAGCTCTGGTTCTCACCATATTAACAGAAGGCATTAGTTTTAATATTCTAGGTGAGGGATTTCTACTTAGGTCTCATCTAACTAGGATGATCTTGTATATATCACACACTCACAAACACACACACACACACACACACATATAGTTACTATAGCTATATGATATGGACACCCCAATCATGTTGGGCTTAAGTCCACAGCCATCCATCATGCTAGTCTAAACAATCCTAACATGCATTCTCTAATGCATCAAATTAAATACATAAGTTTTGGTTGTCACAATTTATGGATCCTAAAATTTGGAAGTCGATTCAACTCTTAAATCAAATTGCTTACTAATTTTAATCGCTAAGTTTAATTTTACATGACATTTTGATTTGGAATTTAATATTAACACAATCCACTTTCTAGTCATAATAGAAATTTAACGTTTCACTTAAATTATTCAAAATTAATTTACAAAATTTCCCAAAATTTTCGTAACATTAAATCATCATTCCATTCATTTCCAAGTCATTTCAAGTTCATCAAAATAATTTTGGAATCATCCAAAATCATCATGATAACTGAAACTACACCTAGACATATAAAAATGACAAATTTGAAATCTAAAATTTTTTTAAAATATAATTTTGAGAAAATTCATTTTGGATCGAAACATGCATATATAAAATTATCAAATAAAATAGTTCCATCAATTTAAAAAAAAGACTAGATCTATTTACCATTTGAAAATTTAATTAAAAAATTCCAGAGGATTAACCACATTATCAATATGTCTAAATAAGTTTTTCAAAATAAAATTCTAAGAAAAAATGTTCAACCTCAATAATCTATCGATCTAACATGAAATGTTCTGCAGGAAAACAACATTCAAGAATGTTACATAAAATTCGAAAATAAATATTTTCATGACAATAAAATTAGGTTTAAATCATGAAAACCATCTAAAAACATCTCATGAGCACATAAGTGAAAGAAAATTATGAAAACCAATTTTCATCATTTAATTTCGAATTTTCTAAGAGGAGAACCTTAGTTGTCACAACTATGCAACCATATTACACACGTAATGGAAACTACATCTAATAAGCACAAGATGGCCCTGATACGACTGTTAGGTTTTGATCTTGCATCACTTGCAACAAAAATAGAAAGAAGCAGAAAAATATAAAACAAAACCCAAAAATTGAAGAACTTTTAAGTGTCATTAGATGTAACTTTAACGAAACATGAACTTAAGATGTGTTATTTGCAATCTACTTCGTTCTTCATTGTCTTCATGTCTTTGGGTTGTCGTAAATCACAACAACCAAAGGAGGATGTCTCTAATGATATCCACGTAAAGAGTTAAGCCTGAAACCTCTTAGAAAGAATGGCTAGAGAGCACACAAAATGTTAGCTTTGTGATGTATGCTTTGAGAGAGTGTTTGTAGAGAGTGAGAGAAGATGAACACTTCACCAAAAAAAATCTCTTTTTTTCAAACATCATTTGCATGAAAATTGACGTTTCTTACACCCTTGGGCCTTCCTTCAACCCCCAGCATCAAATGAGGTTTAGTGGGAATTAAGTGGTTTTTAATTCCATTTAATTTAGTATGAAAGTTCCACCCCTTCTTCAAATGGTAATTTTGTCATCTTCCTTATTAAAGGGTAATTTTATCTTCTTACCTAATAAACAAGATTCACATGTATCATATGGTTCATAATCAAATGACCCTAAACTACAACACTTGTTTAGCTTAGTCATGCATCTATCATATCTTGGATCCACATCAAAAACCATTTTACTCATTCTTCACATCTTTAATGCGTGTAACCCATTAAGTTATCGGTTATGTTGGTCACTTGAATTAACACTTAATTCAAGCATGTCATGAGCTATATCTAGGAACATATTATGACCCCCAACTGATCAAAAAATTAGTAGTTTGACTACGAACCCTTCCAATTCAACCTTTCACCTTCTATACCACACTTGATTCAGAGTATGATTGAAGTGTCAACTCCTACTAAACTGTCTACATCATATTTTGAATTGCAAAACAATCTACATGTTTTATGCTCAAAAATTGCAAGTGTACAGGTCATGACTTGTAGTTGAAAAGTAGATATCGATCCCATAGGGATTGATGCCCGAACACCACTTAATTTAGATCAAACTTTGTTTAGGAAACGAAATTGTGTGATGCAAATAATTTGGAAAATTAAATTAAAATTGAAGACTAATAAAAAGCAATAAAATATCCATGATCGTGGGAATTTGCAACAGAGAGTTCCCTCTTCTCTTCTCCTTTTTGATCTCTAACTCAATCTCTAAGTTGCTCCATCTTCCTTCTTACATAAAAATAGTCAATTCTTACCCTAAATTAACATCAAACATAAAAGAACGACAATGGAAATCAAACTAAATGCAAAAATACAAAATGAATCCTAAAATACAACAATAATTAACAATTATGCAAGAAACACATGCTAATTACTTAGAAAAAAAAAGAATAATGTACAACTATCAATGTCCCCACACTTAAATCTTTACCTGTCCTCAAGTAAAATAAATACAACCAATCAATTCTATCACTTCATTTTCACAAAGATCAAAGCATACAATTTCTCAAAGTTAAGCCAACTCAAATATTAAGCTACTACATATATGATGACTATTTTTTCATTAGTGTACATTAAAAAACTCAACAATGGACACCATCACTCAAAGATAAGTATAGACGCAAAATGAATCTTCCTCACTGTTTTCGCTCATTTCTCTCAAGTATTTGATGGTTAGTGTTTCTCTCAAACTTCCTATAGGAAACTACACTACCATAAGCTTGTTAATACACCTATTCTCATCTATAATGATTGCATGCATAAATAGATCAAAAGGACCTATTTAGGGTTATAATGTGGTAAGGGTTCAGGTAGGTAAAGAGGGAAGAAAGGTTAACACAAGCATTCGTAAAGCAAAAAAATGGATAAAAGGGGATAACAAAGTATAACTATGAGATATACAAATGTAACTAATATTGTTAGGCCTGGGTCTTGGTACTTATTTCATGGTTACATTACGCAAGGATTGGGTGAAGGTCAAGTGAGAAGAAGGCTGGAAGCTCAAAGTTGTAATGAGAAACTTAAATCAGTATTTTTCTAGAAGCAATCCAACATATTCCCTGTCCACTGTCACTATCTTGTAAAAATCATATCTCTCAATTATGATGTCCAAAAATTTCAAAATGTATAACATTGGAAAGTTTAGAGGATAAGCTACAACTTTTGTGAAGACAACATTATACAATTATGCGTAGATCAATATAGTTTAACCGTTAAAATCATGACACAATTTCTGGTAGGGATAGTGCTGCAGTCTCTGCTAACACCAGTGTTGTTATCATGTAAAGGCCATATCTCTTTCTTCTGAAGTCCAAATATTACATTTGATATACCATTGGAAAGCTAAGAGGACGAAGTACAATTTTTCTTTAGAAACTGTGTCCAATTTTTCATAGATTAATAAAAATTATTCGTGAAAGTTAGAGTCACTGATTCTATCCAGGGTAGTGTTGCATCTGTGCCCCCTTTTTTCTTTTACCTATTATGAGCTTTTACATATTCCAAAAGACCCAAATCTAACACAAACTAAATGTAAATACATGACTCCTAGCATGAAAATTGATTTTTAAATCTATCCAGGGCCATCTAACAACATATTATTTCATTTCCAACAATAGTTAACAGCTCAACAAAGATGATAGTTTTGAACATGTACAAGGGGAACTTCTTCAATTCTTACTTTCACTACTTAATCAAAACGAAGTTTGTACATAACTTTAATTACATGTCAAAGGTCACATCAATAACATAATACAAAATGAAAATGAATGCTCATGCTTAATATGCTTATAAAGCTACCAAAAATAGTCGAACTAACTTCGTTAAGAAAGGTAGATATCTTGGAGTTTGCAAAGGCTTCCAAGGACCAATTATCTTCTTGTTCTGCACCTGAGGAGTGGAAAAATAAGAGGTTGAGCTATGAAGCTCAGTGGCTAATACATTTATAGCTATTAGTAACGAGCCACACACAATCAAGTACATATATATATATATATATGTATATAGCAATTAAATTATCTCAATTCTAGCTCGAAGAACTCATAGTTAAAAAATTGTTAGTACATAAATCATATCATGTATATTCAACCATCAAAACATAACACTCAATTATGTATCAAGCTTAACAAATCAAAATGAAATGCACAAACATAATGGCTTGAGAGAGTCCCATAGATCAAAATGGAGAAACCAAAATTTACACCATGAATTAAATTAGTCCATTTCTTAGGAGCTCATATGACACAAGCGGGCAGTTGGGAGAAGGCTTTAAGTCAATGTGCAAGTGACGAACAAAATGATATCTATCTTGCCCAAACACAAGAAAATTTCAATGCTCAATTCATTTCATTAAATGTTTATACTTTCATGCTTCTTGTGCTTTTTCCTCTTTTCATTAATACTAAATGTTGTAACATCTTTCTAGGCATAACATGATAATAAAACATAGTGAATTTTCCAACAATTCCAATAATTCATAGTCAAGCAATTAAGCATGCAATCAAGCAAGAAATTGGCCCATCATCCATAATAACTATAAACATATTACCCACCTAATTGATTGTAAGTCCAAACTCAAGTTTGCCTTTCTTCTTGCTCTTGCCTTGGATTTTCTTAGTTTCCTTCAAACAAACAAATTTTAATTCAAACAAATATACAAATAGAAAATCCATAAAGCTTTAATAATCAAAATTGAGCTTACACTTAGTCTACCAATGGTTTATCTAGGCTAGAATAACTAAGATCTAGTTGAAAATCCAAGAAAATAAAAAGTGGGTTTCTTAGTCCTCTCTTTTCTCCCTTCATTTCCAGCATATGGAACTCATTTTCTCTAGATCCTTTTTCTACCAAGGTAAGAAGAAAAGATGAAGGTTACCTAAAGCTCAGCTGAATCCTCTTCCTTCTTCTTCTTTCTCCCTTTTCTTTCTTTCCTTCTTCCTTTTTTTCTGGTTCATTTTCTCCTTCTCTTCTTCTAGTTCCTTCTATGTTTTTCTTTTCTTTATTCCTAACTTCTCCATCATGCTTCACTTCATCTTTCTCATTTCCTTTCTTATTTATTTAAGACCACTTTTAGTCCTTCCAATTTTACCCTTCCAAATTTAATTTAATGCCTACTTGCTCTTTTATTCTCTTATGTCTATTACACACTAACTTAATTCTAACATTTCTATTTAATTCATGCAAACACGTGTAAATAAATTATATTCATGACTAAACTCCAAAGATTCAAATTTAATAATTCTAATTTCTATTCATCATTGTTAAATTAATTGACTAAACTTTAAGAAAAAATTTGGGGTCCCATATTTCTCCCCCTTAAAGAATTTTGTCCTCAAAATTCTTACCTGAGTCTACAATTAAGTGTGGATACTTCTCCTTCATGGCTTCAAAAGGCTCCCATATTGCCTCTTCTCTTGCATGGTTCTTCCATAAGACTTTAACAAGCTGACTGGAAATGAGCTAACTGGAATTAAGTGATTATATGCAAAGAATGCACACAAAAACATTATTCGATCACATGAACACTTGCTGCTGCACAAATTTTAGTAAATCGATAGGGAGAGAGTTGAATCAAACTAGTATAATCGTGTAACGAGAGATCAAGCATAGATTCCCCAGTAAGTTAGTGGACAAATTCAGAACTAATTTAGGTTTTGGACCAATTGTAGATTGAGAGAATGTAATTCCTATAATTAAAATTAGGGTTTATCAATTAGGGTTAACAATTATATCTCAAGAGAGAGTAATTCACTCTAGGACCATCTAGGCCCGTTAAATCGAAAATTGCATAATTGGTAAATTTCTTTAATTCGAATTGAATCCTCCTTTCTCTTATTTGGTTATTTCTAGGTTGGGTTTTAGATTATTTGTGTGGTTTACTATTTTCTTCAATCTTGTAGCACTTTAATTTCTCAAATTTGATTGTTGATTGATTTAATTTCTGCATTAGTTGATTAATTACGTTTATTGCAAAGTTGGATACCTTTAGATTTTAGGACTAATTCCCTTCCTTATCTGATCGACACCTTAGGTACTACGCAAATGACCCATGTACTTGTGGAAATTACCAAGGTTTAAATTAGCAAAACTTAGTGCATGTCACCTTGAGCGAACAACTACCAAGGCTGGCATGTCGCTCTCTATCACCATTGTGGCCAGGGTCATTTCAGCTTGCCTCTCTCTATCATGATTGTGGCCTGTAGGCCACGAATGTGGGTAATGTTTTTGGCCCGAAACTCTTCGAAACTTCTCCGTTCTTCACTATTTACCCTGAAACACTAACAAACCCATCAAGGTACCTTAAAAATATAACATTTAAGGTTAAAGACCCATACTAACCCATAAAAACATTTAAACACATAAATTAACACAATTGAACCCTAAATACACACTAAACACTCAAATTAACATTAAATACTTAACAAATTAAACCCTAAAATACAATGCAAATCACAACTATCATCATCCCCAGATTTAAACGTTTGCTTGTCCTCAAGAATGGAAAATAACTAACACACAACACACAACACACAATGAAATAATGAGGAAATGGATTTGACTTCATGAAATGAATTTAATCTGAAACACCATCATACAAGTTATATCTAATCATTAACAAGAAAAATCTATATCTAGGGGCTTTGGACTATGTGTACAATTTAATCAAGATCTAAGTGTTAATTTATTTACCCTTTTAAATTGTATAAGCACATTAGTAATTCTTTGGTCTTCAGACTTTGTAACTGTTCCCAAGTATATTTTAATGAAAAGTAAAGCTTACTACAAGCTCATTAGGTTTTTATATTAAGAACTTTTTTTAGTGAACATAGACTTAGTCTTTTTACACGGAGGCAAACATTGGTAATGAATGTCGATCCAATTACTCAACTAACTCATGTTTTTACTAAACAGCTTTGTTGAAACATCAATATAGCCTTTTGATGCGAAGGCACATATTTGTGATGCGCGTCAATCCAGTTACTTAGCTACATAACATTTTCAACTAGCTACTAGCTCTATTCATAGACCGAAGGCTAGTAGAATAGTGATTAATTTAACAAAAAAACTTTTTTTAATTACTTACCGTGTTATTTAAGCTACTCATTTCCATGAAAAATTCTAGTTAAGCTACTTAAGTTGAAAGGCCTCAAATTATGAATGAATGTGAAAATTTATAGGGTGCTAAATTTACATTAAATCCTAATGAAGTTATATATTATCCAAAGACTCCTAATTCACTAATTTTGTGAGCTAATGATTATTTACATCCTAATAGACTATGTTCAAAATTAAATAAATTTCACTCCATCTAAGCCATTGACACATTCATACAGTTCACAAAATGCAACCTATTAACTATCATACAATATACAAAATCACATTCAAAAGCAAAACACATAACCCCTCCCTACACTTGAACAACATATTGTCCTCATTGTGAGAAGGGTACACAAATACACCTGGGGGAAGTAAACATAATATAATAAAAACATTAGAAGAAAATAGTAACAAAATTGGAAAAAAAGGTTAGAAAATGAAATCATTTATGGTGATAGAGGTGGTGATGGAGATAGTGTTGAGACCAAATCTATTGACATCGAGAGTGTTTCCTTATCGTAAGTGATTCAAGAGGGCAAAAGAATTAGCAATCCAAACCACTCCAAATCATTCAAAACTTATTTAAGAATTTAAAACAAACGTAACTACATAACAATTTAAATCTAACTACTAAACTTGCTAATTTATGGTTAGTATCATGACCTTTATCCTTTAAAACTCAGCCATAATCAATTATGAGTAGCTTGCTTCCATCCGTCTCGTTCAACATCAATTTTGTAGTCTTTGAGTAACCTACAAATTACAAAATGATCAGAAGGATAATATTAATAAGATTGAGAAACCAATTTGGCTTAGTAATGTCCTTTTTTCTAATAGATTGTCAATAAAATTGGAAATAACAAAACTCCCTGAATCTTCCATCAAATCTAACAATTTGTCCTGCAAGAAGGTGATTTTCTCTCTTTCTTCAGTAATCACCTTCGTCTCCTCTACTTCTTCCACTTCATGAATAGATACTTTCATATCTTCTTAAAACTCTATGTCCATTGCCGCCTGTTCTTCATCTTCTTGCTCTTTAAAAGATTCAAACACATCAATTATCTTGAATGAGCTACTAACCTTCAGATTCTTAAATACATCGTTCATGTTGAATGTCTCTCCATCATCATCAATCCAAAGGGTAGGGTTCTCTTCATGGACAACTATCCTAGATTTTTTTATGTTCAAACATGGTGTATTAAGATCTGGCAGATAGTATGAGGGGTTTCCATCCTCTCCTTCATCCTTTTTTTTAAATTTTTGATCTTTTATAAGGTCAGGACTAGTTTGATTTCTTGCTAGTTCTTCTAGCTCTACCCTATTCCAAAGTTTGATAGCCTGACATGGTTCTATTGAACTTACTTTCATGCTGCACAGACAGTTTCCACACTTTTCTTATAAAATTCCCTAGAAAGCTTGCCTATTCGAACCTCTAGATTGTGAATAGAAGATGCATGATCTTCTGTAACTTGTTCAAATTTCTTTTTCAATCTCTTCTGATTCTCTTCCATATCTGTGAGCTTATTTATGATTTTGTCCAGCTTGGAATCCCATAAACTGGATTCATCATATTGAAATTGTTGGACCCCGAAATTTTTCTTAGAAAATTTCAAATAGTACATAAGAAGTGTAGATAGATTCATGTTTTGCTTTGGTGTTTTTGGTACTGAGAGACTATGAAATGGGAATAATTAGGATGAAAGTGACGAAGAACACGTATATATATACGTATGTATGCTCTGTTATTGATGTTCATGATTAATCATGGACTATAATATCTTTATAGATGATATGGAGTTGAAAATGAAGTAGAGA
>JANQBM010488719.1:0-17514 GCA_025594535.1 Erythroxylum domingense
GATGAAATAGCTAACTCCTTTAGTACTACTTCACTTCTTCCTTTATGATTTCTCACAAATTCTTCCTCCAAGAAGGTCACATTTTTCGACACAAATACCTTCCTATCTTGAGAACTCTAAAAATAGTACCCTCGTGTACCCTTAGGATATCCTACAAACAAACATACTTCTGACCTAGGTTCCATCTTTGTGGATTCAGGCCTTAGAAAATAGGCTAGGTAGCCCCAAGTCCTCAAGTGCCTTAATGAAGGCACTCATCCAGTCCACAACTCCCTAAATGTTTTAGGCACTGATTTGGATAGAGCAAAGTTAAGAAGATATGTTACCGTATATATGGCTTATCCACAGAACAATTCTAGAAGGCTAGTGTAGGACATCATTGATCTTACCATTTCTAATAGAGTTTTATTCCTCCTCTCAGCTACATCATTCTGTTGTGGTGTTTTGGGAGCTAACAAGTTGGAAAAAATTTTGTTATCAATTAGGAATTGTTGGAACTCTTCAGATAAGTACTCACCACCTCGATCTGATCAAAGTTATTTTAATGGCTTGCTTAGCTACTTCTCAGCTTCAGCTTTGAATTCTTTGAACTATTCAAAAGACTCACTTTTTTGTGCATCAAATACAGATAGCCACGTCTAGAGTAATCATCTATAAAGGTTACAAAGTATTCATAACCTCCTCTAGCTGTACGTTCATGGGCCCACACATATCAGTTTGTACCAGGTCCAATGTAGATTCAAATCTATTTCCTTTAGAAGGAAAATGAGGCCTTAGTCATCTTTTCTTTAATACAAGATTCACAGGTGGGTAATGGATCATTATCCAAACCCGTAAGGATCCCATCCTTCACTAACCTGTCATGTCTTTTCTGATTCATATGACCCATCCTTAAATGCCACAGATATTTTGAATTAATGCGAGAGACATTGGCTTTTATTGGTTTTATTAATTCATTAGTGTTTAGTGAGCTTGTCATAGGATTTATAAAGAATAATCCTTGTTTAATTATTGCATTACAAATAAAATCCTTATTCTCATATTTTGAAACAACTTTTTGTTAAATATAAGGAATAACCAGATTTATTAAACAAAAAACAGAAATCGTGTTCCTTACAACCATTAGGATGTAATATACATCCTCTAAATATAACCTATAACTATTAGGAAAGTCTAAGATAACTACTCCCATTGTTTCTGCCGAAACGTTGGATCCATTCTCTATCTTGACTTGAAACTGGCCTTTAGGCAGTCTTTTTCTTTGCTGGAACCCCTGTATGGAATTACAAACATGGTTAGTGGCTCCTGAATCTAATATTCAAAAATCAGATGAATCGGCCACATTTCTAGTTCCTAACAAACTTAGGAAACCCATACCTTGTTTGCTCTTGAGGGTCTCAAGGTAGACCACACAGTTCCTCTTCCAGTGGCCCTTCTCACCAAAGTGGAAACACTTTCCCTTGGTGTCCTCTTTGGCCTTCTTCTTCATGGGTTGGGCCTTGACCCATGTTTGGGCCTTCCCTTTCTTTGCATCCTTCTTCTTTTGCTTGCCCTTATCCTTGGGCTTGGAAAAAGATGCCATATGAGCCTCTAGCCTATTGGCCCTAATATTTAATATCTCCTCCGTATTCTGGAGGGTATTCGTCAACTCACTCAAAGTGTAATTCTTGGTGTTGAGCTCATAGCCTATCTTAAACTACTGAAAAGATAAGTTTAAGCTGTTGATGATCATGATCATCTGTATTTATGCATCCATTTCAGCCCCAAGCAACTCGGCCTCAGTAATTGAAGAGATTACTTTAAGCATATAATCCTACACCAGTTCAGCAGGCTTTTGTCTGAGATTATGAAAGGTTTGGATAGCTTTCACCCTTGCAGACCTGGTCCTTACACTAAACATCTCATGTAGGTGATGGACCGTTGCACCGACATTTTGCATGCCTGTAAGTTGCTTCTGCCACATTGCGCTGACAAAAGTCAGAATATAGCACTTGGCAGTCTTATCAGCATCCTCCCATCGCTCATGTTGCTAGACTTCCTCAGGAGTTGATTTGTCACCCAGAGGTGCAGACTCATTGTCTGTTAATACCCATGAAATTTGTTCATATTGGAGAACGATGTCAAGGTTATGTCTCCATTCATTAAATTTCTCTTCGTTTTCTAATTTGTTATTAGTCAAGAGCATTGTGAGTGGATTCATATTGTGGTAATTATGTCTAAAAATATAAATTATTAAAGAATGAGAATACTAGTCAAAATCATTGGAACTTTGTATAAAATCATGAAGCATGTATAAATGATGATAGATTTAACAAAACTTAAAAAATCAAATCTTTATCCGGAGGTTATTTTTCTTATCTATAATGGACTAAGTGATGGTGGGTCATCTTATCCATTAAAAGAAAAATTGGGACCCTCCCACTAAAAAAAATACCAAGCATCTTCATGCCTAACTCTTTGACAAGTGTCATAATTAGATCTATGCATTTATCAACAGAGTTATGGTGGGAAGGTTATTGATAAACCAAGTTGAGTGTGTAACCATTTGATTTATCCACTAAAGGTACTCGCAAACCATGCCTCGATGGGACATCACATTGGCTACCAATGAGTAGACTTATCCTTTAGTAGACCCAAACCATGCAAGATCTAGGATTTATGTCCTTCGGTGAGGAGTAACACTTCACCACATACAAATGGGCCATCGCATGGAGACCGTGGACTCTCACATGAGCATCTTCTCCCACTCAATCTTTTGCGATCTTTAAGTTTTAATTAATCCCATCTTATCTAGATGAAATTTATTAACCATCCTATATTGTTTCATTATATAACTCGTACACAATGAATGCATGGAAAAACCTAGGGTTGACAATTTTTTCTAAATGGAATACATTCACATAATAACGCATATTATTTGCATCCATTCATCCATTTATCTCATGAATTAAATATCTACTTTTGGTTGTCCATCCTAGAAAATTAAAAGAAAATTGGCCTTTAGGTCCAAAAATTCTTCTTGGACTTGGATCTTTCGCTTCGAACTCTTTGCTCGTACAACCCGACCAGTTCGGTAAAAATGAGTTAATGGCATTTTAAAAAAAATTCTAATTTGTGATAAAAATTCTAGCACTTGAAAAAATTAAGAATTAATAGAATTTAATCAAAATAAAAAATACCATTAACATAAAATAAAAACTGAAACCATTTACCTTCTTTTCTTCAATCCCTGGCTACTCCATCTTCAAAATTACAGAATTTTGCAAACAGAAAAAAAAATAAGACAAAGAGGAAACACGGCGATGATTGGCCACCCTCCTTGTTAGAAACCAAACAAAAAAAAAATTTACAAAGTAAATCGATTTTCTATGGACAACCAAAAAAGCAAACCAAAACATACACAACATATATTTTTATCACATAAAAAAATTGCAACATACATAATTTAATATAATTGCCAACCCATGCTACATATAGGAACTGAATCATGTATAATAAAACTGGCTCTAATACCAATTGTGGATCGAAAACAAAAACATGCTTGGTTTAGCTAAACGGTAGATTTCAAAACTTTTTCCGAAATCAAAACACAGGAGAAGCGTAAATACCAAATCAACATGCTTTTTAATTAACACATGATGCGGCATAAGGAAAATAAAATAAGAACAAGATCGGAATATTACTGACTCCTCGCTACAGCTTTAACTCCTCACTGTTGTATTCTCAACCAATCCGATCTACCACTTGTTCTCCTTGGACAACTTGTTTATCAAGATCCTTTGGTGGGAAAGGAGAAGAAAAATAAATAGCAAACTTTTTGCTATATCGGCTATATCAAAGAACCATAAAACCACCCCATTTTCTTTGCTATTACCGAGGATCTTTTGAGCTTAGAGAGGGAGAGTGAGACTAAAAACCTATCACGTACATTTAGCATAAAAAATGCTAAAAGAATTGTGTCATTCCAAGTCCAACACTTAGATGTTAGCTTTCATCAAAAATCCGTACAGCTCACATTCATTTAAAAGCCAATCATTAAACCTTTTAATAAAGAGTAGCATTATTGGTTTGCTTTGGAAGTGAGTGGAGAGAGTAATAACAAAGCACCACTCCATTTCATTCTTTAATCAAAAGAATGCCAAAAAGTGATGTACGTTTCTCATTTTTTTTTAAAAAAACCCCTCCACTACAATCCTTAAACATTATCTATAATCATAACATGTTCGTTTAATGACCAAAGTCATTAATGTAGATAGAATTACCGAATCCTACAATTCGGTTTTCCTTCTTCTTCTTTTTTAATAAAGATTTTAATTCAATTAATCTAATTAATTAAATCAAAATCTAGCCCAGTATTAAAAGCTCCTTTGGGGTTATAATTAACAATTAATTAGTGTAAGCCTAACATTTAATTATAAGCTTAAGACCCAATTTAATTAACTCTTAATTAAATTGTTTTGGTCTTATTGGCCCGAATCCAGCCATTCATTTCTCTCCAAACTGTCTCATTTTCTTTCCGATAAGCTGCATTTATTTTTCTTACTTTCCTTAATAACCTTCCCAGAAGCCAAGTGGGGAATCTAATTGGACTTAAATAATTCAAGCTCTAATAAGCCCGGAATTAATTTAATCTTATTAGAATTAATTTCGACTTATTAACCAAATGTCATTCAACTGAAAACAATTGGCTGAACTCTTGAATTACTTAAAATTATGAGAAAATGTATTTCAATTTATTAATACGATGTCCAATCGCAAACTCTATTATAAACCATATTATAGCCATCCGCACAATAAAGGGTAAAATTACCGTTTTGTCCTTATGTTGGTTTTTTCTTCTAGATCTCCCATTTCACTCTACATGGTGATTAATACACAAGATCTAATCTTAGTGTTAAGACTTGATGGGTAACTAGTCCATTAAACTACTAGCGTCAATTTAATCACCATTCTCTGTAAAACATCTAGAAGTGATGATATCACTATAAACTCTTTATTTGAGTGAATGTTCCCTGATGCATGTTTCAATTAATAATTCCAACATGCAAACACTGGATTGATACCCTGTAAAAGTCCATTCCGATCATATCAAGAATTATAACGAAACACACATGAGTTTACCACTCGTCAAGATTCTGATTTGTAATAAACGAATAATAAGGTGTATGTTTTAAGATTAAAGTAACGTCCTACTTTATTCTTTAAAAACATACACGATTTCAAATTCATTTAATAGTGCCATTACCAATAGTCAACTACTATCATGATTTGAAACTCATCATTCCCTTGAAGTAAACTCCTTTATTTACATGGAGGTAAATCGCAACACTAGAATCTAAACCATAATCAAGCGATTAACTTAATTATTTGATTGTGAATCAATTAATTTAGATCCTACTAATATACATGTTTCCCATACATCTCCATGTATATGTGTATTACTTACAAAGGAACCTTGGTACCTTATGACTAGTTATATTATGCTCATACAAATAAAACTAAACTTTTTTGTTTTATTAATAATAAATATTTTCATTACAACATTGTAACTGGAAGAAAATTAAGTTATATGTAAATACACTTTCTTTCCATGGCACTATATTTACATAACCCTAACAACATCGACGCCGACGACTCGATTAAGCATTTCTCTCATTATTTATTGTTCTTTCTCTTTAGGATTGATTGTGTTATCCTATGTTTAATGTTTGGGTCTTATGTGAGAATGATGAAATGCTCTATTTGATTATTTTTATGAGATATGTGTTTAGATATTGATTCATTTGATATACTACACTTAGTAATTATTACCTCATAAATGCTTAGGATACTCCTTTTAGCTCATATT
This sequence comes from Erythroxylum domingense, assembly GCA_025594535.1. Lineage (NCBI taxonomy): Eukaryota > Viridiplantae > Streptophyta > Magnoliopsida > Malpighiales > Erythroxylaceae > Erythroxylum > Erythroxylum domingense. The sequence continues at coordinate 5,849 of JANQBM010488719.1, forward strand.
TGATCTTAGGTATGTTTCAAAAATGAAGGTACTAAAGCAACCCGAAAGCATGTCCATTGAAGCCATCTTCTCAATTTCCATATTTTATTGATTCATAGAGCATAAATAAGAAGAAGATTGAAAGCAAGAGAAGACAATTAAATGCCAAGAAAGATGAGACATATGCTAGAAACACAAAGAAGAATACTACATTGTAACTCATGACTATGCAGTATTTTAATTCCACCAATGTTTAAGGCATAAAGAATACATGTGTGTGACATGAAGAGGTGCTGGAAAAGTAAAGAAGTGTGACATGAAGATGTTTGCCAAGAGGACAAAGCTGAAATGGTGTCGGCTGTAGCACGAAAAAGCTAGGATAATAAAACAAAAAAAATGGAAAACTACGTATTTGGAGGGCTTTTACTCATAGCTACATGGATTGCATAGGCTAAATGTATATCACGTGAGTTACAATTATTATTCTATGTTTAAAGTATTAAAAAGCAAAGAGATATTGAGGTATTGGGCTGAGTAAAAGCACGTGAGTGTGTGAGTGTTACAGAAAACATAAAAGAATAAAAACATGGAAAGCTGGAATCGGAGGGTACTAAAAACGCAACACCTATACATTTTATCTAATTTTTAACTTAGCTGCCTTATGATTCTTTAAGAAGGGCTACAAAATAAGAAAAAAGGGAGAGGAAGTGTTGGCTGGAGAGGGCTGAAGTGGAGAAGAAAAGAAGGGATAGCTAAAATAAGGTGAAGACCGAAGGAAAGGTAACAGCTGGATCATCTATTTGATTAAGCCATCTCTCCACTGATTTGAAGCTAGTTTTTATCATAAAAAAGGGAGTGGAAAGGCCACTGCATTTTGGGGAATAAAATGAGGACTGTGAGGTCTAAAGTGGAGAAGAAGAAAAAAACGAAGTTCCCATTTGTTTTGGTGAAGAAAACATGAGTGGAGGCTAGTTTTAATGTAGCGAGGAGTAGAGCAGAGAGAGCTAGGCGGTAGAGAGTGTTTTAAACACATGTGAATAGTGAAGTATTCCATTAATCATTATCTGTCACATCACATGAATAATAATAAAGGGAGAAGAGAGGAGTGGTGTGGAATACAGTGGAGGAGCTAGGTTTCCTTCTTTATTTTTTTCACCACCAAAGCATGGAGAAGATGGCTCACACTTGGAGCATAAAAATAGAGATGGAAGGCTAGCTTCTGACACTGATTCAATGGGAATATCAAGGCCAAGTCACGATTAAGCTATTTTTATCACTTTAAGGTTGTAATTTCTTTTCGAATTGTTATGTTGTTGGTGTTGATTTGAATGGGTTTTAGGATAATGATCTTAATACATTATTTTGATTATTTTATTTCGAACCTATTTCTAAACATTGAATGTACTTTGGAATCGTTACTTTTGATGTTTATGAGTAGCATCTAATGATCGTTAATCGTTAGGAACAACATAACTTAGATTAGATAACCCGAATGTGTGAGGTTATTGCCTATATTGATCATTTTTCAATTCGTAATACGGCTGCCAAATTGAATATAGAGATCGTATCTTAGGTTATTCGCTAGTTAGGTTTAATTAACGATTGATCTTGATTAAACATACCCTAAGGGAAAACTAGGATTAGTAAAGTGTTCTATTAGTCTCAGATCAATAGTCTGAAGAGAGTTGTAAAGATGTTAGAATGATGGAATATGCTTGATCGTGTTTAGGTCGAGATTGACCCTAGAATCGGACCTTTCTTATATTGAAAACTTTTCTCATTTTTGATTACTTATTTTAATTTGTTTTGATAGTTTACTTTTACTTTAATTTCTAAATTGCTCAAAAATCCAAAACCCCCTTATATTTTCCTTGCATTAATTAATTTCGTTACGAAAATTAACTGAACATTCCCTGTGGATTCGATTCTGACTCACCATAACTACAAATCCACAGGGAATGTTTAGTTAAATTTTGCAGTGTAATCGACATGCAATGTCAAATTTTGGTGTCGTTGTTAGGGAGTGTGGTAGTTTAATTTTCATATTTTATTTTAATTATTTTTTGTGAATATATTTGTTTCCTTTTTATTATTTGTTAACTTCTAAAAGTTTGTAAGTGCTAGTGTATGGTAGTGACCAGATCTCCTTGTAAAGAAATTGAGCAACTTGATTCGGAGATCAAGAGAACACTACGGAGGTTAAGAAGAGAAGTAAGAACATCTTTAGTAGTAGACCCAAAACCTGAATCTGAAGCAACTATGGCAAATTTGAGAACGTTGAGAGAATTGGCTGCGCCAAACTTCACTCAAAAACCTCTATGCATTACATTTCCTAATTTTGCTAAACATGTTATCTTTGAGTTAAAATCTAGATTAATTCATTTATTACCCAATTTTCATGGTCTTGTAGGTGAGGATGCACACAAGCATCTTAAGGAGCTCGATGTGGTTTGTTTGAGCATGAAGCCTCCCAAGGTGACAGACAAGCAGATCATGTTAAGAGCCTTCCCGTTCTCACTCAAAGATGTAACAAAAGATTGGTTGATTGATTTACTAACGGGGAGCATAAATACTTGGTTGGAGATGAAGAGACTGTTTATAGAGAAATATTTTCTAGCCTCAAAGATGGCAAGTATTCGAAAGGAGATATATGGTATCAAGCAGCATAATGGAGAATCTCTTTAAGAGTATTGGGAGCGGTTCAAGAAGTTATGTGCCAGTTTTTTGCACTACAACATACCATAGCAACTTCTCATCCAATATTTATATGAAGGATTTTTACAAATAGAGAGGAGTTTGGTTGATGCAGCAAGTGGTGGGGAACTTTGCGAGAAGACTCCCATTAAAGCTAGGATATTACTTAAGCATATGGCCGCTAACACCCAACAATTCAGCACTCGCAACGATGTTTGATGAGTAAATGAGGTAAGCACTTCATCCATTGAACATCGTAACTAACATCTTTTATGAGATAGATTACAGTTGGACAAGCACAAGTGAAAGTGTACGGAATATGTTTAAACACAAGCCATTCAATTGTTGAGTGCCCGATATTACAAGAAGGAAGTATGGAGTATATAAATGCTGCAAGAGAAAACTTCCCAAACCAATACAATCCATACTCGCAGACATATAACCCAGGTTGGAGAGATCACCCCAACTTGAGTTATAGAGAAAATCAATAAAAAAATATCTTCCAAAATTATCCATAAGGAACACAAGGATTTCAACGAAGGCAATAAAGAGCACAGGGAGCTTCTTCTTCCAGTTCAGGTACATCTTTAGAAGATCTTGTTAAGAATCTTACTGCTAACAATCTACAATTGCAACAGGATATGCAACAATTCCAACAGAATATGCAACAACTGTTTTAGTAAGGTGTACAGCAAATTTGACAAGAATCAAAAGCAAGCACACAAATTTGGAAAATTAAATGGGCCAGATGATAGTGAGGCTCAATCACCTAGAATTAAAAAGTGAAGGAAAATTGTCATCCCAACCTAAGGTAAACTTGAAGAATGTCAGTGCTATAACCCTGAGGGGAGGAAAGGAGATTGAGGTTCCCAAGAGAACCCCATCAAGGATTACTATTGAAGAAGAGATCGAGAAGGAATTGGGAAAGGAAAAAAAATCTATCATCGAGTACGAAGGTAAATTTTAAAAGTCCCAATGTTATTAAAACTAACCCTCTACCTTTTCCTAGCAGATTGACAAGTCTAAACAAGGAGGAGAAAGACAAAGAGATATTGGAAACTTTCCTAAAGTGGAAGTCAATATACCTTTGCTCGAGGCAATCAAGCAAGTACTAAGGTATGGCAAATTGCTTAAAGAACTGTTTACGCATAAGAGGAAACTGAGGGGTGATGAGAAAGTGATGATGGGTGAAAATGTTTAGGTGATAATCAAGAAGAAAATGCCTCTAAAATGATAGGATCCAGGTATGTTTACTATTCCTTGCAAAATTGGTAATATTATGATCAATCGAGCTATATTGGATTTGGGTGCTTCTATTAATGTGATGCCTCGTTCAATTTATGCTTCTTTGAATTTGGGTCCTTTTAAAAAAACAAGTGTAATCATACAACTGGCTAACTGCACTAATGCTTATCCCAATGGTGTGGTTGAGAGGATGTTTTCGTGCAGGTGAATAAGTTAGTGTTTCCTATAAATTTTTATGTTGTAGATATGAATGGTGACACCTCATATAATTCGATACCTATCTTGCTAGGGAAACCGTTTCTTAATACGACTCAAATTAAGATAGATGTTCATAAGGGCACCCTCACAACAGAATTTGATGGGGAAAGTGATTCAATTCAATATTTTTAATTCTATGAAACATCCTCCTAATGATCATTATGTTTTTTTTGTTGATGTGATTGATCCTTTGGCACAGGAAATGTTTAAATTAAGTTACAAGGATCATTTAGAAATGGTTTTAACTGAGGATATGGAAGTAAAAGCCAAAAATGATGTTGAGATGGGAGAAGAGCTTGTGGAATGAGAGCCGCCTTGGATTCATTGGAAAGCTCTCTAAAAGGTATGATTTGGCTTCTATACAACTACCTAAAACTCACCAAAAGTTGTTACCTTCTAATGTGCAAGCACCAAAATTGGAATTGAAGCCACTCCCTACACATCTGAAGTATGCCTATTTGGGAGATAAACAGACTCTCCCAGTTATCATTTCAATGGAGTTGACTTCAAATTAAAAGGAGAGGCTGGTTCGAATGATAAGAGAGCATAAGAAGGATATCAAGTGGACTATCGTAGATATCTAAGGGATAAGACCTTCCATATGCATGCACCACATTCTGTTGAAGGAGGATGCAAAATTCACAAGGCAAGCTTAGCGTAGGCTGAATCCTCCAATGATGGAAGTTGTGAAGAAGGAGGTGCTAAAGGTTCTTGATTTCAGGGTTATCTACCCGATTTCTGATACTAAGTGGGTAAGTCCTATCCAGGTGGTTCCAAAAAAGTCTGGAATCACTATTGTGACAAACCAAGGAGATGAGTTGGTTCCCACCCGAGTGCAAACTGAGTCAAGAGTATGTATTGATTATAGAAAATTAAATTCTACTACTCATAAAGACCAATTTCCCCTTCCTTTTGTTAATCAAATGTTTGAGAGATTGGCCAATTATGACTATTATTGTTTTTTAGATGGCTTTTCAGGTTATCTTTAGATCCCGATCGCACCTGAAGATCAGGAGAAGACCATATTTACAAGCCCATTTGGTACATTTGCCTACGGAAGGATGCCATTTGGATTATGTAATGCACCTGCCACATTCCAAAGATGTATGGTAAGCTTTTTTTCAAATATGTTGAGAAGATTATCGAGGTATTTATGGATGATTTTAGTGTGTATGGATCTTCTTTTGATGAATTTTTTGATAATTTTGCCATTATCTTATAATGATGTATAGAAATTAACCTTGTGTTGAACTAGGAAAAATATCATGTTATGGTGGATCAAGGTATAGTTTTAGGCTATGTGATATCTACTAAGGATATTGAAGTAGACAAGTCCAAAGTTGATCTTATTTCTTCTTTACCTTGCCCCTCTACTGTGAGGGAAGTGCGTTCTTTTCTTAGGCATGTAGGTTTTTATCGAAGGTTCATTAAGGACTTCTCAAAGATAGCTGCACCACTATACAAGCTTCTTCAACAAGATGTCTCCTTTGAGTTTGACGAGAAGTGCAAGGAAGCATTCAACAAACTTAAGGAGCTTCTGACATCCCCACCGGTGATTCAACTACTAGATTGGAACATCCCCTTCGAGATCATGTGTGATGCAAACAATTATGCAATGGGGGTAGTTTTAGGACAAAGAGTGGGAAAACCCTTGCATGTCATCCACTATGCTTCAAAGACTGTAAACCCAGCTCAATTGAAGAATTTCATTAATGAAAAAGAGCTGTTATTTATGCTTTTTGGTTTGGAAAAATTTCGATCATATTTGCTTGGTGCTAAAGTGATTGTTTATTATGACCATGCAGCTTTACGATACTTGCTCATAAAGAAAGAAGCAAAGTTGAGGCTGATCAGATGGATTCTCTTCCTTCAAGAATTCAACTTGGAGATCAGAGATAAGAAGGGGGCAGAAAATGTGGTAGCGGACCATCTCAGCTGATTGATAAAGGAAGAAGATGATATCCCTCTATAAGAAACCTTTCCGTATGAATAATTATTTTTTGTTGATGCGACACCACCATGGTATTTAGACATTGTCAATTTTTTAGTTACTAACGAATTACCTGTTGTTTTGGTAAAGGCTTAGAGGGATAAGCTACAGAGTGAAGTGAAGTATTACGTATGGGATGACCCGTATCTTTGGAGACACTGTATAGATCAAGTTATTAGGAGAAGTGTATTAAAAAATGAACCATCTTTAATTTTAGCCTTCTTCCATTTGTACGCTTGTGGAGGACATTTTAGAGTGAAAAGGACAACTTATAAAGTTTTGTAGAGTGGCTCCTACTGGCTAACATTGTTCAAAAATGCATATACCTTCTGTAAATCCTGTGATAGATGCTAATGGTCAGGTAACCTATCCCGTGAGGATCAATTGCCACAAACTCCTTTACTTTTCTGTGAAATTTCTGACATTTGGGGCATTGATTTTATGAGACCTTTCCCTCCATCGTTTGGCTTTACTTATATATTGCTTGCAGTTGATTATGTTTCTAAATGGGTGGAAGCCAAAGCCACTAGGACTAACGATGCCAAGGTTGTTGCAGATTTTGTTAAGGCTAACGTTCTTTCTAGGTTTGGGATACCGAAAGCCATCGTTAGCAACAGAGGAACCTACTTATGCAGCAGGGTGATGGAAGCAATGTTCAGAAAATATCACAGCATGCACAAAGTTTCTACTACTTACCATCCTCAAACTAACGGGCAAGATGAAGTCTCAAATCGAGAAATCAAGTTAATCCTGGAGAAAACCATGCAACTCAATAGGAAGGATTAGAGTGCAAGACTGGAAGATGCATTATAGGCATACAAGAAGGCTTACAAAACATCAATTAGAATGTCATAGGCTAGTGTTTGGGAAGCCATGTCATCTTTTTGTGGAATTACAACATAAGGCATATTTGGCTATCAAAAGATGTAACATACATTTAGATGATGCAGAAGTGTATAGGAAGTTGCAGCTTCAAGAGTTGGAAGAGATGAGGAATGATTCATATCAAAATTTAGTGATATATAAGGAGAGGATGAAAGCTTTTCATGATAATATGCTTTAGAGGAAAAGCTTCTTGGTGGGCCAAAAAGTGTTACTATATCATTCCAAACTCAAACTCTTTCCAGGGTAAGTTACGTTCTCGTTGGGTTGGTTTGTTCGTTATCACTTATGTCTTTCCTTTCGGTGCAGTGGAGATACGGAGCCTCAAAACTGACAAGAACTTCAGAGTGAATGGTCATCACTTAAAGTCGTATTATGGGGGCTTCCAAATGGAGGATTTGGAGGTGTTGATGTCGGAGGATGTGACTAGTATTACTTGAAGCGCGTAATTGGAGGTCAAGCCAATGACGTTAAACAAAGGTGTTGCTTGGGAGGCAACCCAAGGGGAGTCAATTTTTGTCTTTTACATTTTCACATTTACTATTTTTGTTAACTGCTCCATTTCTTACATTTGATTTTGCATTGAGGACAATATGGGTAGGGCATATTAGTTTTTATGCATGTTTTTTAGCTTAATTGTAGCTTATGTGACTTTTTAGATGGTTTTCAAAATCAAACGAACAAAATTGAAAATTTTCTTATTTTATATTGCTTTTAAGATTATTTAGTCATAGTCAGAGTGTGAATTGATTAGTAAAAGCCATAGCAAAATTTGGCATGTACTCTTATGGTTTGTTAATGTGCATTATTCTTAGAAGAGCGGTGACTAGTGGTAGATAAAAACTAGTGAGGTTTTGAGTCATATTAAACTGACACATTCATATCAGTCTCACTGTTTTGTTTGTTATGAGTGACCTTCATAACATATACATTCTTACTTTACGTTGAATTTCTATTCGAGACCACATTGTTTATCACATGCATGTTTATGAAAATGATTAGGCATTTTTTGTTGATTATAAGCTACATTAGCTAAATAGCCTACCCATTTATGTGAATTTCCCTTGCTAATCCCTTTTAAACTGTATTAACATTTTCTTTTGTATAAACCACATTACATTCACCTAACAAAATTTCCTACCCAAGCTTTAAAGCTAGTGAAGCATTTGTTAATTGTTGATGAATGTGATTGTGTAAAAGTCTAAGTAATCCTATGTTGATGTAGCCTCTTTCATTTTTATATTTGAAAAAAAAGAAAAAGAAAAAAATGTTAAATAAAAAATATGAAGGAGGCAATGCAGTTATTGTGAAAAGTTATTAATTAATAATTGGTCCTCCTTAGGTTGTATTGGTTGGGTGTTTGAGTATATGGAGTAAGAAGAGGATGTTATGTTAGATGGAGCATTTCATTGTGTTATGTTCGTATGGCTTATGGTGTGAGAGCTAAATTGAGTTATGAAACATAGTTGTTACATTCTTTATGGCTGACGGTACACAATTTTGAATAAATGTTAACTTATGCATTTGATATCTCATTAAGTGTTACTTTTACTCCACTAGCTTAATGGATTTTTTGCTACATTATCCAAAAGACATCCCACCTTATCCTTACCCACATTACAACCCTAGAAAAGTCCTTTGATTCATAATTATGCGCGTGACTTTTAGTGGTGGAGAAATAAAATGATATGCAAAGTTATGAATTGTTGTGATTATAAATGGTGTTTGAGTATACCCATGGAAATATCTTATTTAAACACTTTTTGTCTAATTCTACCTCTAGATTACTCAGTTTCTAAGGGTGGTGAATATTGATTGATCATCAGTATAAGCTTGAATGTTGAGTTTTTGCTATAGGTTTTGAAAGTCATTCATCTTTACTTATGGTTATCTATTCTTAAGAAATATGGAAAATGAATAAAAGTTTTGTTTTGTGATTTTGATTTTGACAATTTGCCCAAGGATGCTTAAAAGCTAAGTGTGAGGGAAGTTGATATGTGTTTAAATATTGATTCAATTGATATACTATATTTAGTGATTAATGCCTTAGAAATGCTTAGGATACTCATTTTAGCTCATATTTGATCTTAGGTACATTTCAAAAATGAAGGAATTAAAGCGACCCGAAAGCATGTCCATTGAAGCCATCTTTGCAATTTCCATATTTGATTGATTCATAGAGCATGAAGAAGAATATTGAAAGCAAGAGAAGACAATTAAATGCCAAGAAAGATGAGACATGTGCTGGAAACACAAAGAAGAATATCGTATTGTAACTCACAACTATGCAGTATTTTAATTCCACTAACGTTTAAGGCATAAAGAATACATGTGTGTGACATAAAGAGGGCCTGTAAAAATAAAGAAGTGTGACATGAAGATGGCTGGTAAGAGGACAAAGCTAAAATGGTATCAGCTATAGCATGAAAAAACTGGGATAATAAAACAAAAAAATTAGACAGCTACACATTTGGAGGGTTCTTACTCATGACTACATGGATTGCATGGGCTAAATGTATATCACGTGAGTTACAAATATTATTCCATGTTTAAAGTATAAAAAAACAAAGAGATATTGAGGTGTTGGGTTGAGCAAAAGAACGTGAGTGTGTGAGTGTTATAGAAAACGTAGAAGAATAAAAACGTTAAGAGCTTGAATTAGAAGGGAAGTGAAAACACAACACCTGTACATTTTATCTAATTTTTAACCTAGCTACCTCATGAGTCTTTAAGGAGGGCTATGAAATAAGAAAAAAGGGGAGGAAGTGTTAGCTAGAGAGGGCTGAAATGTAGAAGAAAAGAAGAGACAACTGAAACAAGGTGAAGACTGAAGGAGAGGTAGCAGCTGGATCATCTATTCAGTTAAGCCATCTCTTTACTAATCTGAAGCTAGTTTTTATCATAAAAAGAGGTCCAGCTAAGCCTCACATCCCCTTTTCATTAACCTCAAAGAACTCATGAATGAGATCAGTCTGGCTGGCACTATATGGCTAATACCTCTGAACATTACTCTCTGTTGATTAGGAGATTCTAAAATGACCTCCTTAGTATAGCAATTCATGATTGCCCTATGAGCAGTGAGTCAATCCATGCCTAATATAACATCTATTTCCTTAAACTATAATATAATCAAGTCTGCTTCTAACTCTGCCTGATCAATTCGAATCACACGCCTCTTGTAGACTTCCCCAATTATAATGGTACTACCTATCGGTGTACTCACCTCTAATCTATATCTCAGTAACTCTCTTTCACAATGCAATTTAAATGCCATATGAGGTATGATAAAAGAATGCGTAGATCCAGGATCCAGTAATGTAAAAACCTCAAAAGTAAATAATAATAACACACCTGCAATGACCTCTAAAGACTCTTGAGCCTCTTGTCTCGTTATAGCATATACTCTGGCTTAGGACTATGGTCGATTGCTCTGCACCTTAGTCCTGACAGAAGGACTCCTATAGCTCACTCTGCCCCTGCCATGGCCTCTCTGTCCAAACCCACCATCTCGACTCTGCTGAACAGTAGGTTCTGTTACCATACTTCCTCTCGTTTCAGACTGTGCTCCAAAAACCACAGAACAATCCCTAATATGATGATTAAGTGAGCTGCACCGAAGGCAGACTCCTGTTACCCTCCAGCATTCACCACTGTGCTTCTTCCCACAATGCTCACAATTTGGCAACTAACCTGATAATGCACCTCTGTTATTACCAGACTAACCAGAACTACCTCTTTATCTGAACCCCAACTGTCTTGATCCAGTCGATGGTCTGAAAGCTCGGATCTAACGCTTACTGAACCTTCTGTTAGAACAGCCCTGAATTTCACTAGACCTTTTCTGTCTAGACTCTAATCTCTGCTCAATCTAACTGTTCTTAAACAATTACTCTATTCGGATCAAGGCTACTCTAAGCTCAGTGAAACTGCTCAAATTAATAAGAGCTAGCCTTATCCAAATCTCCATGTTCAATCCATCTTCAAATCTCTTGCAGTTGTCTTCCTTAGTAGAAATCAAGGTAGTAGCATATCCCATCAGCTCATTGAATTTAATCTCATATTCTGCCCTAGACATCCTACCCTGCTTTAGATCCAGAAATTCCTTTATCTTTTTCTCCAGGTGCCACAATTGTGGGCTGTGTCCTGGGTTTCTATCACGATCGTGGCATTTGGGCCACGATCATAGGCTGGCTCTAATGCTTCTGTCATGATCGTGGCCTCTTACACCATGATCGTAGGCCATTGTTTTAGCCTGAATGTCTCTGAAACTTCTCCGTTCTTCGATTTTGATCCTAAAACACTAACAAACACATCAAGGTTCCTCAAAAACATAATATTTAAGCTCAAAGACTTGTACTAACCCATAAAAACTCTTAAACACACAAACTAACCCAATTCTAACCTAAACACATACTAAACAATTAGATTAACACTTACATACATAACAAACTAAGCCCTAAAACATAATGCAATTCACACTTATCACCAGAACTCCTCAACATACTTCAGAGTGGTGTGCAATTTATAGGTTGTCCAATAAAGATCCCAATGCCCATCTTGTAAATTTTTTAGAGATATACGATGTAGCACCCCATTACCCTAGGGTACGCATCGGGAC